>AWOL01S0044201.1:0-30652 GCA_000715115.1 Nicotiana otophora | reverse complement strand
GATAAATTATCCGACCCGATCTATATTTAATACAGATAAAAAATGGGTTAACAATAATTAATATAAATATCCATATTATCCATGGCTTTTTGAGTATGATCACTTTTGGGAACATTTCTAGTCTCCCAAACGTGAGGAACCCTCAATTTGCGGCTTTACAAATGTAAAAGTTAAACCAATTAGTTATCCATTGGTTATTCATTTTCTAAATGGATAATATGGTTCTTATCCATATTTGACCCGTTTTTAAAAAGTTCATTATTCAACCCATTTTTTAATGGATAATATGGGTGGATAACTATTTTCTTTTATCCATTTTGCCACCACTACTTACAATGGTCAATAGCAAAAGCAAAACTTGAGATGGATTCGACAAAGATCAGATGCATTTGCTATATATATTGGTTAGATTAGACTGGTTTCTTTCTCAATTCTGGGTTATCGATGACTAATAGATCTCCTCATCATTGCTTTTCTCTTAACTTGGCTGTGTAGGAGAAAGGAATTGAAGTTGACGAGAGGACTCAACCAGATGGCAAGACCAAACAAGTCTTCTTCTTTGATCCAGATGGTGAGATTTTCTTTTTAGTTGTGTAAGCCAATAGCACATTTCGTTCCGGGATAATAATCTTTTTTAAGTTAATGAAAATGGATGACCATCTGCTCAACTTTAGAGAAGAAGTAAAATGTCAAAAGGATGTTCATTGTACCCTTAGAATCTCGCAATGGGATGTCTATGCTAGTATATATTGAGCTCTTTTCGTGCAGTTGATTAGGTAAAGATTTCAAGAGTGGTACTTAGTTGTATGACATATGGTCCTGAATCTGCAGGAAATGGTTTGGAGGTAAGCAGTGGGGCTCCTGCCTCGTGAACAATGACCAAGCTCTTGGTTCTGTGTACTTGGTAGCTGTAGAGTTTAGTGTATAATAAACCCTCAGAAAACATTAGCTTGGATGATGAAGCTGTGTGAAATTGGCTATTAGTATGAAAATACTTGTGGTGTTTACTTATCAACCTGCTTTCTCCTTGCAATTGGTTCCAAGAAGCTTGTACTCTTGACTGTATCCAGTGCCAGATGATAAGAAATGAATCCAAATTGACAGTGTGAGTGTATGTATGTTGATCGATCTTTCAATAAGACTATGCTAGTGGAAAAAGTAGTACTCCTAGTAGAATGAATTACAGCTTCTTTGTTTCTATTACAAACTCAACTAAGCTAATAATCCAAACTATCAACTGAAGAGGAAACATGGAAAAGAAGGGAGGTTCCAGAATGATACTCAAAGAAAAACCAAGGAAGAAAATAGATTGAATTCTTGCGTAGTCCTAATCCATCTTAACATTGTGTACCTGCTTCTTTTTAAGCAGGGTTTCAAATCTAATTTTCTCAAACGTGTCCTCTACCCTAGCCTTTTGGCCGATGTCGTTCATAACAAATAGCCACTGAGAGATTTATATTTAATTCAATAACCATAATAAACTGTTAGATATTAGCAGTGATTATTGAAAATTGTCAAGGAAGCGGAAAGTTGATTCTACTTTCGCTTTTCTGTCGGATGCAATAAGTTCATATAACTAGTATGATAAGCTGCAACATCTAAAATTACTTGCTCGACAGACAAATATAGTTTTTATATAACTGCCTAATCTTTTCCAAATCGTGTAAAATGAATTGTATGAAGCAAGATTTGCTCCTTCCTTTCGCCAGAATAGTTAAAGAGAGTTGGTATGAACCAAAAAAAAAAAAGGCTAACACATTAATCAATAAGTATGCGGATCCTCAGACATATATGAAATAAAATAAAGATGAAGGAATTACTTGTGCATGTAACTACGAGTTATGGATGCTGTAACTTGTCAGTAAGAATCGAATTATCCCCTTGTTATTAATCATTTTACTTGATTTAAGAATATACAAAATTATTAGACTTGGTTATGCAGAAAAATTAATTAGGCGAACCAACAATTAGTGTCTTATCATTAATTGTTGTAATTTTGGTTATTCTCATCATTATGATTTTTCAATAACTAGTTGCTAATGAAGAGAGTTCAAACATCTAAGTTGTGCTCTAGTAGTGATGAAGTGGAGGAGAGCAATATTAGGTAATTTTTCATGTTCAAATTTCAACTAATGGTAAAAATATTAGGCAGGGCTCCTTAATTTCAACTAATTTCTCATTCCCTTGACTATTCAAGAACATTCAAAAGTTACAAATTAATCTGAGTCATTGTACAAGTCCGCCACGTTCGCACAGAGTTGCAAGGTGTCAGCTCCTTAACTTCCTCGACCATCTGCATGGTACATAAAAACGTCAAGGAAATATCAAAGTAGTATATGAATGAGAAATTTCCTCCTTCCTTAGTAGCTAGAGCGGAAACATAAAAAAGACGGGAAAGATGAGTGAAGAGCAACCGCAAAGGTCTGAAACAGAGCAGCAGGAACCCATAAAATATGGAGACGTATTTAATGTAAGAGGAGAGTTAGCTAAGCAGCCAATTGCACCTCAAGATGCAGCGATGATGCAGAGCGCTGAAACCATGGTCTTTGGTCAGACCCAAAAGGGTGGTCCAGCTTCTGTTATGCAGTCTGCTGCTACCAAAAACGAAAGAAGTGGGCTTGTCAGCCACGACGCTACCACTCCTATTGCTGGTGATGAAGGTGTTACCGTGACCGAAACTACTGTTCTTGGTAGACGTATAATTACTGAATCAGTTGCTGGACAGGTCTCTCTTTTTGTCAAGTTGCGGTTATTTTTTACTACTTGCTTTAAAAAAACCAATGGCAATTTGAATCTTTCAAAAGTCTTTTAAGTTTAAGATGACAAGTTCAAATTTTTTTTCTTTAAAATCCATGCTTAGTCAAATCCAAACAGAGGTAATACTACGTTCTGAAAACGTATTGTGATTCAAAATAGATAAACCAAACATCAAATGCACAAGACACCAAATTTTGTATGGTCGCCCTTATCGTTGAGGTCAAGCTATTATGTTACTCTTTAATTTCGTCGCATGACCTGCTGAAAATAGTTGTCACTGACGATGAAAATTGAAATAGTGCCCATCTTCCTTGCTCCCTTATCATTAGTTGGAGGATTCGTCTCTTCTCTTCATGTTAATTTACTCAGAAGTCAAAATATAGTTTGTTCTGCTAAGTGTCTAATTCGTGAATTCTTTATAAAGTTTTATTAAGCATCCTTGTATATTGTAAACGACAAATACGTAGAGCATGATTTGAGAGTTGCAGGTATTGGGGCAATATGTGGAGCCTGTTCCAGTAACAGCAGCAGTAGGGGGAGCTGGAGGAGAACCAGAGGAAGCACCCATAACAATAGGAGAAGCTCTGGCGGCAACGGCGCTCACAGCCGGGGACAAGCCGGTGGAGCAGAGCGATGCAGCCGCAATACAAGCCGCAGAAGTCAGAGCCACCGGTTCTAGCGTCATAACGCCCGGAGGATTAGCGGCCACCGCTCAGTCGGCAGCTTCAGTTAATGAGGGACTGACTCAAGACGTGGATAAAATCAAACTCAACGAAGTCTTGACTGTAAGAGTTAACGTTATTTCAATATGGCGTTGCATTTCACTTATTTTATATTTTAACTTCAAAGTATAATTGGTTCTTATAAATTCTCTAAAACGGGTTGTTGACCTCTAAGCAAAATTATTTTGTTCAAGTTTGACTAATCCTTAGAATTTTGAATATAGAGTTAGAACTTTATTTAATTCTCCCCCAAAAAAGTGAGAGTGATAATCGAAAATAAACTATTTTGTTCAATTATATTCTTTGAATACTGAATTTTGAATAAAGTTATAAGTAAAAATAAGTGAGATTAAGAAATTTGAAAGTAAGCAGGTTATATGTTTCAACATGTCGAAATACTACCTTTATATTGTCAAGTTGTTAATATTGTCAGGAGAATGAGTGAATTCCTTTTGAATATAAACAACCTTAGATAGGTTGGAATGTACCCAAATTTGTGATCGACTTGCAGTACTCGATTTCTAAAGGGAATCATTGGTATTTAATTTATATTTGTTGTGAATTAATTATAGGGTGCCACCGCTAAACTATGGGCTGATAAGGCAGCGACAAGGCAAGATGCAGAAGGGGTGATGGAAGCGGAGCTGCGGAATAATCCAGAGTTGACCACTTATGCCGGTGGTGTAGCTGCATCTGTGGCTGCAGCTGCTAGACTAAATGAAAGTTCATAAGTTTGACTCTTGCACGTATAATATTTAGCAGAGCTTTTCGTGTGGCCTCTCTTTTCCTTTTGGTCCTTTGTAATTAGGTGTTAGGCTGTGCAAAATTTTTCTACGTTGTTAAATTAATTTTTATAGCTGCGTATCGTGGAACAGTTGTTTTGCAAGTTTGTACTAAAGAGATGAATCTGATTAGTTAATGTTCTATCTTTTTTGCAAGTTGCTACGTAAAAGTGCCTAGTGAGCGTGCTGATTAGTTAACTTGTTCAGAGCTGAGCATGCTAATTAGTTCACCAGGTAAGCAAATATTTAAAATTAATTCCAAGGTCTAATTTCGAGTAAAATGTGTTCCTTCTCAGCGCGAAGGACTTGTTAGGATTCCAGTGCCAATACTAGAAATTCGGCAAAAATCGACCAAGGTCGATCGATTAATTTTGGTCGGTCAAAAAAATCAGTCAAAAAATTGATCGAAGTTGATCGGTTTTTTAAAATATTTTATTTTTTAATTTGTTTTTACGAAATCGACCAACTTTGGTCGGTTTTCTTTCGCACAAAAATGCGAGAAATTATTTTTGAGTCCCGCAAAATTTATTTTTCAAGAAACCGATCAATTTTGGTCGGTGTTTCAATTAAAATAAATAAAAATTAATATTAAAAAAATCGATCAAAATTGGTCGATTAATTCGGTCGGTTATTTTAAAAAACCGACCAACTTTGGTGGGTAATTTTATTTTTTAATAAAACCGATCAATTTTGGCCGGTTATTTTCGTGCGAATATATAATTAAAGAGTATAAATTAAATAAAAGACAGTCTTAAAACAAAATGCACAAATGATCTAGTGGTAGAATAATATCATGCTACAGTACAGACCCCTATTCGATTTCCAGATGGTAAATCTTTTGATTATATAATTAAAAAACTGACCAACTTTAGTCAGTTTTTATTTGCAATAATTTTTTTTGAATTTAATTGACCGACCAAAGTTGGTCGGTAATTTCCGACCAACTTTGATCGGTATGCCTTTCCGACCGCTAAAATACCGTCCACACGTAAATGGTCGCTTTTTGGACGGTTATTGGCCATTACCGACCAAAGTTGGCAGATTTTTTTGGTCGGTTTTTACCGAATTTCTAGTAGTGTGCGGAATTTAGTCAAACATCGTTATAATGATAATAACAAAGACAATGCAAGTTGATAATAACGGCAATTAAAGAAGATAAAGAAGACACAAATTTAATGTGGTTCTGTCAAGGTGACCTACGTCCACAGGCAGAGAGAAGTAATTTTACTATACCAACAAGAGTACAAAATTTAAGTAAATACTCTAATTAGTCCCAAATACCACAAGAGAATAACCTCACAACTTCACTCCAACGAAAGAGTTCACACAAGTGTTTTCCAACACTCACTCTCTTACAAAATACTCTATAATGAAATAAAGGAGGAGAAAAAAAGACAAGAGTGAAAAACTCTTGAATTGATGTGTTTTCAAATGACGAGAAATTCCATTATTTATAGCAAGAAATCCTTGGCCTAATAGTGGATATGATGTCATGGCAAATGTCATAAAAATTTGGTCCACAAATTTGTTATAGTGGATATGATGTCATGACAAATGTCATGAAAACTTGCCCCACTTGAAAAAAAGCCAAATTAATGGCTATATTACAAATCTCCACATTGGCCTAGTTTCGGCTTATATATAATAAATTTGCTCTACCTTCTACGCAAAAACCCCAATGGACAAAATTATTCTTTATAAATGCCAATCAAGTTTAGGCAAAGCTTGAACTTGGACATTGGAAGAGGTTTTGTGAACATGTCAGCATGATTGTCTGTAGTGCTGATCTTCTGAACAAAGACTTTTGACTTTTCCTTCAGCAATGGTTTCTCGGATGAAATGATACTTTATATCAATGTGCTTCGTCCTCTCATGATACATATTATCTTTAGTCAAGTGAATGGTACTTTGACTATCACATGAAATAGTAATACCATCTTTGTGTGAAATGAGTTCCGCAAATAGACCCTTCAACCATAAGGCTTCTTTGATCGCCTCGGTCACTACCATATATTCTGCTTCGGTAGTAGATAAAGATACTACATGTTGTAATGTATCTTTCCAACTAATAGCGCACCCACCAATGCCAAATACATAGCCGGTCAGTGATCTTCTTTTGTCAAGATCACCTGCATAATCTGAGTTTACAAAACCAACCAAAGTGTTAGTATTTCTCCCAAACTCCAAACATGTGTTTGAAGTACCTCGCAAGTATCTGAGAATCCATTTTACAGCCTGCCAATGTGCTTTACCAGGGCAAGCTATATACCGGCTTACCACACTCACTGCTTGTGAAATGTCTGGACGTGTACAAACTATTGCATACATAATACTGCCGACTACACTGGAATGCGGAACCTATGCCATGTACCTCTCTTCTTCCTCTGACTGCGGGGACTCAACTGATAACTTAAAATGAGCAGCAAGAGGGGTACTAACTATTTTAACATCTTTCATACGAAACCTCTCCAAGACTTTCTCCAAGTACTTCTTCTGGGTAAGGAATAGCCTGTTGGCTTTTCGATCTCTTTTGATCTCCATGCCAAGGATTTTCTTAGCTGCTCCCAAATTTTTCATCTCAAATTCACTTTTCAGCTGACTTTTCAAATTGTGAATTTCTGTTAAATCCTTAGCAGCAATGATGTCATCAACATAAAGTAATAAGTACACAAATGAACCATCATTTAACTTCCGGAAATAAACGCAACTATAATACATGCTCCTCGAATAACTATGACCCAACATAAATGAATCAAACCTTTTGTACCATTGTCTTGGAGACTGCTTTAATCCGTACAAGGATTTCTTCAACAAGCAAACATGATCTTCTTTTCCTTCAATTTCAAATCCTTCGGATTGATGCATGAATATTTGTTCCTCAAGTTCGCCATGTAAGAAAGTTGTCTTAACATCAATTTGTTCTAATTCCAAATCATACATGGCAACTAAGGCAAGCAAGACACAAATAGATCTATGTTTAACAACAGGTGAGAAAATATCATTAAAATCAACTCCTTGTACCTGACTATAGCCCTTTGCAACTAATCGTGCCTTATACCTCGCATCTTCAACCCCTGGAATGCCATCATTTTTTTGAAGACCCATTTGCAACCAACAATTCTTTTTCCTGATGGCGGCTTCACAAGAAACCAAGTACCATTCTTGTGGAGAGACTCAATTTCTTCATTCATTGCAATTAACCACTTGGATGAGTCAGCACCAGAAACGGCTTCTGAATATTTTGATGATTCTCTAATTTCCTGTGCAACTGAAAAAGCAAATGCAGCATAATCTCCAAACCTTAATGGTTGTTTAATTTCTCTTCTTAGTCTATGTTTGGCTATAGAATACTCCTTTTCTTCTAGTTCAACTTCAGGAATCTCAACTTCGGGAATTTCAACTTCTGGCTCAACTTCAGGAGTTTCAACTGTATTTTGCCCCAAAGTTGATGAGCTTGGATCAGAAGGAATGCCAATCTCAACCTCCACCTACTTCTGCGTACTCTTTCCATTATTTGTATTACAAGAACTAGAAGACTCTTTTCTAGAATGTAACATAGAGGATTCATCAAAGGTTACATATCTGCTAATTATAAATTTTGGTACCATGGGATCAAGATACCATGGTCGGTATCCTTTTACCCCAGATGCATACCCAAGAAAAATGTACTTTTTAGCCCTTGACTCAATTTTCCATCATTTACATGCATGTATGCAGGGCAACCAAATATCTTTAAATCATAATAATTAGCAGGAGTACCTGACCACATTTCCTCTGGTGTCTTAAAGTTTAAAGGTGCAGAAGGAGATCAGTTGACAATATAACAACATGTAGAGATGGCTTCTGCCCAAAAGGCGTTTGTCAACCCAGCATTTGAAATCATGCAATGAGCCATTTCCAAAAGAGTTCTATTCATCCTTTCTGCCACATCATTTTGCTGAGGTGTCATTCTCGCATTACGATGTCGAGCAATTCCTTAATTCTTGCAAAATCCGTTGAATTCATCATTACAAAATTTCAAGCCATTATCTGTTCTAAGCCGCTTAACCTATTTTGCTGTTTGCTTCTCAATCAAAACTTTTCATTATTTGAAATTTAAGAAAACATCACTTTTATTTTTNGCATGTATGCAGGGCAATCAAATATCTTTAAATCAGAATAATTAGCAAGAGTACCTGACTATTTCTCTGGAGTCTTAAAGTTCAAAGGTACAGAAGGAGCTCGGTTGACAATATAACAAGCTGTAGAGATAGCTTCTGCCCAAAAGGCATTTGTCAACCCAGCATTTGAAATCATGCAATGAGCCATTTCCAAAAGAGTTCTATTCATCCTTTCTGCCACATCATTTTGCTGAGGTGTCATTCTCGCATTACGATGTCGAGCAATTCCTTAATTCTTGCAAAATCCGTTGAATTCATCATTACAAAATTTCAAGCCATTATCTGTTCTAAGCCGCTTAACCTATTTTGCTGTTTGCTTCTCAATCAAAACTTTTCATTATTTGAAATTTAAGAAAACATCACTTTTATTTTTCAGGAAATAAATTCAAACTTTCCTTGAATAATCATTAGTGAAAGTTAACATATACCTGGCACCACCTTTTGATGGGGTACATGAAGGACCCCAAAGATTTGAATGAATGTAATCCAAAGTACCTTTTGTTCTATAAATCGCTGCATATTTGAAGTTGACTATTTTCTGCTTCACAAACACACAATGTTCACAGAACTTCATATTTCCGGTACTTTGGACACATAAGAGACCTCTTTTGCTGAGGATGGAAAGACCTTTTTAACTCATATGCCCCAATCGCATATGCCACAATTTGGTGATGTCAGAATTTGATTTATCTGATATTGAAACTGCAGTAGCACCTGTAACAGTAGATCCCAATAGAGTATACAATGTATCAGATCTGCGTGCTTTCATGATCACAAGAGCACCATCAGAAACTTCTAGAACTCCACCTTCACTTGTGTACTTGCACCCAAGAGATTCTAGAGTGCCAAAAGAGATGAGATTTTTCTTCAAGTCAGGAACATGTCTAACATCGGTGAGAGTTCTCACCACACTATCGTGCATTTTGATTTGGACTGTACCTTTTCCAATAACTTTACAGGAAACATTGTTACCCATCAAGACAACTCCACCTCCAATAGATTCATATGTTGTAAATAAATCCCGATTGGGACACATATGATAAGAACAACCAGAATCTAAAATTCACTCATTGTTAGATTTGAAACAATTATTAGTTGCTAAAAATATTTCCCTCAGTCTCATCAGTAGCTAAACTTGCTTCGGCAGTGTTAGTATTTTTGTGCTCATTTTTCTTTTCTGTATGCTTTTATTTATTTTTCAATTTAAAGCATTCGGAAATAATGTAATATTTCTTATGACAATATTTGCACATGACATTTCTGTATCTGAATTTTGACCTTGATTTAGGTCTCTCACTACTTGAATCTTTTTATTGGACACCTTCCCCTTGGTTCCCACTAGTTTCTCCAGTAATATCTCTATCTATTTGTTCTTTTGATTTCAAAATAGATTTGATATCTTTATAAGAGGTATTATCCTTTCCATAAAGTATAGTATCTCATATATGTTTAAACGACCGGGGTAAGGAAACAAGAAATAACACAACTTGATCCTCATCTTTGATTTCGGTATCTATGTTACTTAAATCCATAAGAAGAGAATCAAAAGTATCAAGATGTGTAAGTATAGAGGTACCTTCATCCATACGAAAAGTGTAGAGGTTTTGCTTTAGGTAAAACCTGTTTTCTACTGTTCTTTTTATATATAGAGTTTTCAGCTTTTTTCATATGCCTTTGACTGAACTTTCTGCTGCAACTTCACACAAAACTTCATTTTAAAAATTTAAAATAATACATATTTTTGCCTTTTTGTCTATGACGGCAAACTCCTCGTCCGTTATTTTATCCCACTTCTTTTTATTTCCTTGTAGTGCCAAATCTAAGCCATCCTGAATTAGAATAGCTTCCATCTTTAATTGCCACATTCAAAAGTTTGCACTTCGGTCAAATTTCTCAACATAAGACTTTGTTAGAGTCATTGGCTATTTAAACTAACCCGGTTAGATCTGGCTCTGATACCAATTTATTAGGAACGGAAAATCGGGTAGTGCAGAATTTAGCCAAACAACGTTATAATGACAATAACAAAGACAATGCAAGTTGATAATAACAACAATTAAAGAAGATAAAGAAGACACAAATTTAACGCGGTTCGATCAAGGTGACTTACGTCCACAAGCGGAGAGGAATAATTTTACTATACCAACAAGAGAGTACAAAATTAGAGTAAATACTCTAATTAGTCCCAAATACCCCAAGAGAATAATCTCACAACTTCACTCCAAAGAAATGGTTTACAAAAGTGTTTCCTAACACTCACTCTCTTACAAAATACTCTATAATGAAATAAAGGAGAAGAAAGAAAGATAAGAGTGAAAAGCTCTTGAACTGGTGTGTTTTCAAATGAGGAAAAACTTCTCTATTTATAGCAAAAAATCCTTGGCCTAATAGTAGATATATCATGGCAAATGTCATGAAAATTTGATTCACACATTTGTTATAGTGGATATGATGTCATGACAAATGTCATGAAAACTTGCTCCCACTTGAAAAAATGCCAAATTAAGGCCATATTACATACAGAAATGTGATTTAGTGTCCGATTATGGTTAAGCTTCAGTCATTAACTTTGACGTCCAGTGGCGGAGCCACCTTATAGGAAGGGGTGTCAAACGACACCCCTTCGCGGAAAAAATACATTGTGTAGGTAGGTAAAAAGAAAATTTTATATATATATATATATATGTTATGTATTGACTCCCCTTAATTTTTTGGTATATTTACTTTTATATATTTTGACACCCCTAATGAAAATTCTAGCCTCCGCCACTGTTGACGTCTTATATGATAGCGTTCAAGGTGCAGTTCAGATTGCCACATCCGATCTGTTGTGGAATTTACTCACTTTTACTGGTGTAACTTTCTATGTAATGAATTTGGGTATTGCCCTTTGATTAATTTACTTTTCACCTGATCACAAGCTGATGGAATTTGAGAAATCTTATCCTACGCTAATAAGAATTCTTATTCTTTTCAACCCAGAAACTAATTAAAAGGATAAAAAGTATACTCGAAGGACGTACGAAACAATCAGGAAAAGTGTCTGGACATTGTTAAACAAATTAAATAGAGAACAAAAATAAAAATTCAAGTACGCTACTAGCAGGAGCATGATACTGAATGAGTAACTATGCTACAAATACAATATTTTTGCATCATCAAGTCCATAATTGTTGCATTGTTGGCAATTTCGACGGATGAAATGTGTATTTTTCGGTTTTTCTACCTTTGACAAGTTCTTCTCTCCCATTTTGTTCGTCATTGTTACTATTTGGAGGTTCAGACGTCTTCTAATATTGGCTATGGTTGTGTTTAAAAGTAATTTTTATGTGGTTTCTGTAAAATGCGTGGCAAGACCGATCTTGTTCTCCACAGAAATGTGGATCAGCAGAGCACTCCTCAGTAGATGTTTTATTAGCTGCAGTTTTTCCTACAATATCAAAGAACCTTAACTTTGCACATGAGCATACAAGTGCAGGCAGCAAGCAGGTGTTTATCACAGATTTGCTTTGTGGGATCTGCAAACTGTTGTTGTGCCGACCTGTAGTTCTTAATTGTGGCCACGGTCAGTTCAACTTCCTCCAACCATTATGTTGATTTTTTTTCCCGAAAAGGAATTATTATCTTAGTTTCCAATCGCCATTTCTCACTATGTTGTTTTCCCTTGTGTAGTTTATTGTGAAAATAAATTTGTGTGATTAATCCTAGCGACAAGCTATGTAGATGTCCAGGTTTCCAACTGGAGCATCCACATTCTTGAGCACTTCTTGGAAGAGCAATTTCCCAAGTTGTATGCAGAAAGGAAAAGCGCATCTGATCGTCAGATTCCACCAACATGTATGTTAATACTTCTTTTATCAGATATCAACGTACTATACAAATAGAATCACTACACCACTCTTTATCTTAAAATTTGTAATATGACATTGATTTATCACATGCACATTATGCTCGTCTCTGTTTAAATACATAATCCACATAGAAACCATCTCAAGTTTCGCTGACCATTTGAAATTTAATTTAAGGGCGGCAATCTCTTGTGCGTTTTGGTAAATTTACTCCTTAACATGAAAAGCCATAAATGGCGGAGATGTTTATCATGCACCAGCATGCATATATGATGTCACGCTGGTAAACTTTGATGCTTATGTTGATTATTAATGCAAAATTTAAATGCTCGAATTTTGTATTTTTGATGTTTCCACTCGTGATCAGTTCAGATTCCTATGAGATGATAGATCCTTTTTGCTGCTTCTTGATATGATCCTTGATAGATTGAGCGTATTTCTGTGATTGAGAAATAAAAAAAGTATTTGCAGATTAAAAACGTGAGAGTATAAATCATCATCAATGTCTTCTTTGTGTTTTTCTCTTGGAACAACTGGTGCTCATGTGTTACAGTGATCATGATCCGACTCTTAGATCCATACTTGTGTCGATGTCTTCACCCAATTTTATGTAACATAGTTCTTGAGATGAGATGTCCAATAGGAATAAATGCCCAGATGATGAACTTCCAGAACTCTTCTTTGAAGAAACTCAGCCTTCTGTTTCCACTAAAATTGGCTAGAATTAGGCAGTTTCTATTGGTCCAGGTGATATTTGTTTTGATGATTGACAAAGGAACTCAAGCATGAACCAGGTCCATACATAGTGTACACAGACACGGGCAGATTCAAGCACAAGGTATGCACGTGAAGGAGATAAGCTAAGTTGTTATATCTGATATCTCCTGATCGAAAATGTTGCATAAATGATAAGGAGAATGACTCCTTACTCGAAGAGAACTTTATCCAAGATAAGGGAGGAGTTAGAAGTTGAAGATAACTAGAACTCTTCCACCATGGAAGATTATAACATTAGAACTCTAGTTATTTCTTATTCTACTAACTCTATATATTGCAGCTTGTTCTCATTCTATACGTACGCACAAACGCTGAAGTTAAACATGAGTTGAGAGCAAAATAGCAAGGCATTTTGCAAATAATTCTTGTGTGATTCAAGTGTGCGAACCAGAAGCTACATGAACCAGATAGAAGAACCAGTTCCAAGTGTCTGTCTTTTATATATTCTAGTTCAATTGTAGTAGAGCTTTTCAAATTGTACCTTTCAGCTTTATCTAGAGGCAATTGTATTAGGTACTAGTTAACTTGAAGTTGTCGCAACAGTTAAAGGCTGGTTGCCACAACGGGATTAGAGGTAATCCTTAGGTTTACAAAGAGTTTTGTAAATGCTGTTCTGGCTCAGTGATTTAGTGAAGTGTTGGAAATAATTCTACTGAGTAGTAAGTCGTAGTTTTTTCACCTTTTGAGCCGGGTGTTTTCCACGTAAAAATACTTGTGTTCTTTACTTTCCGCATTTACTATTTCCGCAATAGTAGTATAAGGAACATTTAGAAGAACTAGGTCCTTCTATAATCAATGCACGTGAAAATTGGACACCACACAAATCACCCCCTCTCTTGTGTTGCATTGAAGTATAAAACATCAATTGGTATCAGAGCGAGTTATCCTTGAAGAGGCTAACACCTTAGGAAAAGATCAAGATGAGTGCACCACCTGAAAATTGGGAAGGGCAATCCACTACTAGGCCACCACTCTTTAATGGCCAGTATTACTCTTGGTGGAAAAACAGGATGAGAGATCACATTATAGGAGAGGACTATGAGCTATGGGACATTATCACCGATGGTCCACTGGCTACCTTGAAGATAAATGCTGAAGGAGTAGAGGTGCCAAAGACAAGAGCGGATTGCACTCCTGAGGACTTGAAGAAATGGGAGAAGAATGCTAAATCCAAGAAATGGCTTGTTTGTGGACTTGGTCCAGATGAGTACAGCAGAATCTAAAGCTGTACTACTGCTAAACAAATTTGGGACACATTGCAAGTGGCTCATGAAGGAACACCTCAGGTGAAGAGATCTAGAGGAACTCTACTATATTCTCAATATGAGAATTTTGCTATGAAGGAAGGATAAACCATTCAAGAGATGTACACAAGGTTCACTACATTAACAAATGACTAAAGTCTCTTGGAAGGATTATTCCTGAAAAAACTAGAGTCGAGAAGATACTAATTGGGGTTTTGCCTATCTCCTGGGAGAGCAAAATCACTGCCATTCAGGAATCAAAAAATATTGCCACTCTCCCACTAGATTAATTAATTGGAAATCTCACTACCTATGAACTTAGGAGACAAACCATGAAAACGGATGTACCTAAGAAGGAAAGGAGCTTGGCACTCAGAATCACAAAAGATTCTGATCTAGAAGATGATGAAATGACTATGATCACCAAGGACTTCAAGAAGTACCCGAGGAAAGGAAAAGATTCTTCAAGAAGTGGAAGCTATAGCAAGTCAAAAGCTCCTGAGAAGCAAACAAATGATGGCTGCTACAAGTGTGGAAAAAATGATCACCACATCAAGAACTGTCCTTTATTGTTAGAAGAAGGAAAAAGCTGAATGAAGGAACAAGAAGAAGGAACAGGTTCAACCTAAGAAAAGCAACAACAAAGGATCAACCAAGGTTATGGTCACTGCTTGGGGATAAAGCTCAGATGAATCAGATGATGATGATGATGATGAACAAACACTTATGGCCATTGGAGAATCTGATGAAGAAACTGAGGTAAGTGTAATTCATCTCAAAGATAAGATTAAATTGTTGTCTAAAGAAAGGTTATCTGAGTTACTTCTAAAACTAATTGATGAATCTGAGGATGTAAACAATGAAAAGGAATAATTGTCTAAAGAATGTGTGATTTTGAAGGCTAAGTGCAAAAACCTGGAACTTAGGGTTAGTGAAACTGTAAGTGAAAATACTGTGTTGAAGAATCAGGTTCATGCACTTGACTCAACTGTCCTAGAGCTTAGATCTGAAAATCTAAAACTAAAATTAGGAACAGGTAAAATAACAGTTGATCACACAACTCACTCTAGAAGAAAATGTAGGAAAAATAAAAGATGAGTTGTATAAAAGGGATGAACAGGTAAGAGTCCTAAAGGAGGATCTAAACAAGGTCAAGCATGAGCTAGACAGAACTTGTAAATAGAACAGGTCCTCCAATGCACTTTCATGGCTACACGAACACAATAGTAGCAACAGAAGAGGACTTGGCTTTGGGAATCTGGCACCTAAGTGGGATCCCAAAAGTAAGTACCTCACACTTCCTAAGAACAAGATTTGCACACACTGTGGTAAAATAGGTCACTATAAAAGTGAATACATTGCAAAAGAAAAGGCAAGTCAAAAGAATAAAGAATTTGTTCAAGGGAAGAATAGGCTACCCAGTTGGGCTAAAAAGAATTTGATTCATCCTTTTGCCTATAGAAAAGGACCCAAACTAGTTTGGGTTCCTAAAAACTAACCCCTGATTTCTTTTTTGCAGGTCCAAGTGAAGGGTAACAACCAAATATGGTACATGGATAGTGGCTGCTCAAAGCACATGACAGAAAATAAAAACCAGTTCCTTTCACTTGAGGACCTTAAAGGACGTAATGTCTCCTTTGAAAATGGGAAGAAAGGTGAGATCATTGGGGTTGGAAAGGTAGGAAAGACTGATTCTCACTCTATTGAGAACGTCTACTTGATAGATGGACTGAAGTACAGTCTAATAAATGTATCATATTTGTGTGATAGAGGTAACATGGTAATATTCACCTCTACAAAATATTTTGTGATTAATCTTACCACTGACAAGATAGTTTTGCAGGGAAAAAGAGCGAACAACATATATGTTATAGATCTGTCCACACTTTCAGATAATGAACTCACTTACTTAAGTGTGTTGGATAATGATCCCCTTCTTTGGCACAAGAGACTTGGACATGCCAGTCTAAGTCAACTCAACAAACTAGTCTCCAAGGACTTGGTGTAGGGATGCCTAACATTAAGTTCAAGGAAGATAAAGTTTGTGAGGCTTGTGCAAGGGGGAATCAGGTAAGATCCTCTTTCAAAAGCAAGAAAGTGGTAAGCACTACCAGGACGATGGAACTGGTCCATATGGATCTTTGTGGACCAATGAGAACATTAAGAAGATGTGGTAAGAGATATGTGATGATGCTTGTTAATGATTACTCTAGGTTTACTTGGACATTATTTTTAATATCTAAAGATGAAGCATTTTATATATTCACTTCTTTTGTTAGAAAAACTCAGAAACAACTAGGAAATCAATTTGCATCAATTAGGTCTGATCATGATATTGAATTTGAGTATGCTAAATTTGATGAATTTTGTGATGATCATGACATAAATCATAATTTTTCTGCTCCTAGGACTCCATAACAAAATGGAGTGGTTGAAAGAAAGAATAGGACATTGAAAGAAATGGCTAGGACTATGCTTCTTTCTAGTAAATTGCTCTATAGTTTCTGGGCAGAAGCTGTGAACACTGCATGTTACATCATAAATAGGTGCATGGCTAGACCTCTTATTAAGAAGACTCCCTATGAGTTACTTAAAGGGAGAAAGACAAACATATCCCATCTTAGGGCATTTGGATGTAAGTTCTTTGTGCATAATAATGGTAAAGACTCCCTAGGTAAGTTTGATCCCAGAAGTGATGAGGGAGTATTCTTGGGATATTATTCACATAGTGAAGCTTATAATATCTATAACAAAAGAAGTATGTGTGTAGAAGAAAGTGTACATGCGGATTTGGATGAAACTAATATTCTTTCTGAGAGGCAGGAACATGATGATGAAGCAACTGGGCTGGTAAGAAACTTAAATGAAAGCACAACCCAGACTGTAGCTAAACTAGAGGAAGGAATAGATGATGGAACAGGTCCTTCCACCTAGGGCAACTTGACAAAGGGAACTGAACAAAGAGGAAGTGATCCTCAAATCTCGAGGGAACTTGTCCATGAACCTGTTCCCCAGCAACAAAACATTGAAGGAACATCTAGGGGAAACCAGCTGGTTGTGAAACCTTACAAGTATCAAAGTTCTCATCCCATTGAGAACATAATTACTAATCTAACATCTAGAATCAAAACCAGACCTTCTTTGAAGAATCTTTGTACTTTTGATGCTTTTTATCTCTTATTGAACCTAAAACTGTTGCTGAGGCTTTGTAGGATACAAACTGGGTGAATGCAATGCAAGATGAACTTAACCAATTTGAGAGAAATCAAGTTTGGCATCTGGTACCAAGACCCAAGGACAGATCAGTAATTGGCACAAAATAGGTCTTCAGAAACAAACTTAATGAAGATGGAACAGTTACAAGGAACAAGGCAAGATTGGTGGTTCAAGGATATAGTCAAGGGGAGGGCATAGACTATGATGAGACTTTTGCTCCCATTGCAAGATTGGAGGCAATTAGACTGCTTATAGCCTTTGCTGCTTATATGGAATTCACTCTCCATCAGATGGATGTCAAAAGTGCCTTCCTCTATGGCTATCTAAAGGAAGAAGTGTTTGTCAAGCAACCTCCGGGCTTTAAAAGCAAGGAATGTCCTGATCATGTGTACAAACTTGACAAGGCACTTTATGGGCTAAAGCAAGCTCCAAGATCATGGTATGAAAGATTATCAAATTATTACTTGAGCATGGCTACAAGAGAGGTAAAATTGGCAATACTTTATTCTTGAAAGAAAAAGGTAAAGATCTCTTGGTAGTTTAGATATATGTCGATGATATAATATTCGGAGCAACTACTGATAAGTTAAGTAAATAATTTGTGAAACTAATGGGGAGCGAATTTGAAATGAGTATGATGGGTGAGCTTAATTTCTTTTTAGGCTTACAAATTAAACGAAATTCAAATGGAACTATGATCCATCAGCAAAAGTATGTGAAAGAGTTGTTTAAAAGGTTTAAAATGGAAGATTCCAAAGAAATTGACACTCCTATAGCAACTTCCACAAAATTGGATGTAGATGAACCTGGTTCATCTGTTGATCAGAAGTTATATATGGGAATGATTGGCTCTTTGTTGTATCTCACTGTTAGCAGACCTGACATTGCTTTCAATTTAGGCATTTGTGCTAGATTTCAGGCAAGTCCAAAGGAGTTTCATGTGACTGTTGTCAAGAGGATATTGAGATACCTAAAAGGCACCATTGACCTTTGTCTATGGTATCCAAAAGGTAGTAATTTCAACTTAGTGGGATATTCTGATGCTGATTATGCAGGTTTTCTTGTGGATAGAAAGAGCACCTTAGGTATGACACACTCTTGGCTCATGTCTTGTGTCTTGGGCCACCAAAAAGCAAAATTCTGTGGCCTTATCCACTGGTAAAGCTGAGTATGTTGTTACTACCTCATGTTATGCTTAATTATTGTGGATCAAACAACAATTAATGGACTTTAAAATTGATGTAGGCTGTATCCCCATATTTTTGTGACAACACTAGTGAAATTAGTATGACTAAGAACCCGGTTCATCACAAGAGAACTAAGTACATAGATGTTAGGCATCATTTTTTGAGAGACAACTATGAAAAGGGTTTGATCACTGTGGAATTTTGTGCTACTAACAAGCAAATAGATGACATCTTCACAAAATCTCTAAGTAGAGATCACTTTGAAATGAACAAGTTAGAATTAGGGATGATTAAGATCACCTAAAAGGAACCAGTTCTAACTCAAAAAATTGGTCAGAGAAATTGTGAATTTTTATACATAATTAGATTAGATTTTGCTTAGTCTCCTACTTTCATCGGTATACTCTTGTGCTATGTGCTAAAATGACTCATTAATCTCTAATGATATTATCTCTATTTTCTTGGAAGATTCAGACTTACACAAGAGATTTCTTAGTGAAGAACCTGGTTCATCAAGATTACTTGGTACGTATTCTCCACTCCATATATTTTGGAATAATTATATATGGATTATGATCAAGAGGCGAGTCTCATTTAATCCTAACCTATTTGAGCTTATCCATTACGAAATGAACCAGTTTCATTTAAAAGAGTCCCAAAAACACAATAAGTGCCTAGATTTTAGGGAGAGTCATAAACGTCTCCTCAAACTGACTCCCAAGTTGATTAGACCTTTGAACTTCTAAACTTCTGAAAAGGTAGCTATTACCCAATTAAATGCCACCTCTTTAAATTGATTAGGCCTTAATTGTTTCTTCAATTCTTAATTTCCAAGCTGTCAAAAAATACTTTTCTCTATTTTCTCTCATCTTCCAAACACACAAATACTCATCTTCTCTCATACCCAAACACAATGATGACAAACCCTTATGAGAATCCTTCATCACCACCTAAGGAAACAACACCCACACCATCCATCACACCCTCAATCACACCTACCTTTAAGAAAGGAAGGTTCAAGATGCTGACTCGCAAGGTTGTTGCTAGAAAAGAACAAATTAAGAAAATCAATAAGCAGTTGAAGGCAAGTCAGGGAGTTAAATCCCAAAAATCTGAAGACTCTTTCAAATCTGCAACTGAGGGGGAAGAAACTGTTTCATATGAAATAGAGTAGGTAAACTTTGGTCCTAAAGTTACATCTGAAGTAACCTCTGAGGTTACTGCAAATCTGGAAACTAGATTTGTTCTGGTAAGAAAAGTGGATGGGGTAGAGACTGCTGAGTCTGAGAAAATAGGTGGTAAAAATTAAAGGATAAAAGAAAAGGAGAGTGAGGGCGCTCAAGGTGATGTGAGGGGAATGGGACAAGGAGTGGCTGAATCTTCACCCACCCATGTTGGTTTGACTGAAGAAAGTGGAGTTATGGAAGGAGGGAGTGAGGAATCGACTGAAAAAGAAGAGAGTATGAAAGAAAAAGGGGGAAGTGGGTCTGGAAAAGTTGCTGAGGGGTTGATTAGATTGGGGAAGAAGGTTCAAGAACCTGTTCCATCTGAGCAGGAACCCCTTGAAACTTACTGAAAAAGGTGTCTGACAGTTACAATCCTAAAAGGAAAAGGAATTCAGGAGTTAGAGTCCCCGGTACTTCTAAGGCAAACAAGAAAAGAAAGGCTGCCTCGTCTATCCCTGTAGAGACTCTTCCTACAAGAGGAAGAGATACAAGGAGTCAGAAGAAGCAGAGTGAGGCTGAATTGGAAAAAGGCCTTAGAAGAAGTAAGAGAAAAGCTACTGCTAAGGGAAAGAAGAAGATGGTTGAGCCTGTTGAGGTAGTAGAAATTGATGAGATGGACGTGGTTCTTCAGGATGAAGAGGAGGCAGAAGAATTGGAGGGTGTGACTCCAACGACAAAGAAAATCAAGACTTCCACAAAGAAGTCTGTTTCAAAGACAAAGGCTGCAGGTCCATCTACCTTGGTTAAAAGAACCAGGTCTGTCTTGAAGTCCAGAAAAGTGAAAATAGTGGAAGAAGAAGAATGGAGTGGGGAAGAAGAAGAAAAATCTGATACAGAGAAGGACAAGATGGTTAAGTGCGGGAAAAGATCCATCTTGAAAGGTAGGCTCCTTAGGAACTTGGAGGAGGAAGGCATGGTGATGCTGCTGGAAAAATTACAATTGCAAGGTTGGAAGGACATGGTCCTTCAGATGGATGGAAAGCTTGCAAGAACTGAGATTGTGGAGTTAATGAAAAATTGTGAGATCAAGAATGGTAGAGTCACCAGTGTAGTGAAGGGAGTGGCAGTGAGTTTTGATGACAAGTAACTGGGAGAGATCTTTGGTGTACCTGCTGCACGGTACAATGACTACAAGAAACTCAAATGGCCAAGTCTAGAAAATCTCCCTATTGCCCTTGCCATTACAAGAAAATTTGGTGACAATGAAGAAGAGCTTGAGCCCAAGGCTATATACAGAAGTGAGATGAAGCCACCCCACAAAGTGCTGTTCGAATTTGTTAACAAAGTTGTGCTGCCTAGGCAGGAAAGGAGGCACATTGCCACATTCATGGACCTGGTTTTATGGAATGTCTGGACAGCGGGAGGCAAATCAATTGGCCTGGATTTATCATCCAGCTTCTTGATAGGGTTCTGACTGGCACCAAAACTCATGCCATACCCTATGGGTTCATTCTCACGACTGTACTTGCGCACTTTAAGGTACCCATCAAGAAATGGAAAGTTGATTCAAGCAAGGATCACTTTGGGGCAAACACTTTGACTGCTTGTGACTTTGAAGTCCACACTACTCCTAAAGAACCTGGTTCATCCAAAAAGGTATATGTGAACAGTAAAGTGCGAGCCTTGGTGCAAGAAAGTGGGGCTAAGGATGCTAAAATAGAAAGGCTGAAGAAGAGGTTGGTAGAAGTAGAAATTGAGAGAGATGCTCTCAAATCTGAACTCGCAAAAGAAAAGGAGAAGAATGATGGCATTCTTCATGATATGGTGAAACTGCTTCAAACCAAGAACCAAGAACCCGGTCCTTCCCAGTCTTAAGACCTTCCTAGTCTAGTTAGACCAACCAGTGACCCAGATGGGATTTCTTTTGCTCATGATCCAATATTTTTATTTCTCTTTATACTTTGTGGATGACTAAGTATCAATGCTAATTAATTTTTTTTGTGCTCTAACTGTTTGATGATGCTTCTTAGATGACTAATATTATTAGACTGATAAATGATGCTTGACTCCATGATTGCATTTGAAGTAGCACCAGTAGCCATGAGTAATTTCTATTACAATTTGGTTATCTAACATAATTTCTATGAAACTTTTCGATGATGCCAAAAAGGGAAAGATAAGTTGGTACTTTTACTTTGGACTGTGGTGTTTATAACCTAATGAACCTGATCCTTGATGATTACTGACTTTAAAATGTAAAGTATTTTAACCTTGTGTTGATATTGAGCTGAGTTGAAATAGGGATTATGCTTATGAAAAGCACAGAGTTTGTCATCATCAAAAAGGGGGAATTTCTTGGCCCAAGTGAAGTTTGTTTTGATGATTGATAAAGGAACTCAAGCATGAACCAGATCCATACACAGTGTATACAGACACGGACAAATTCAAGCACAAGGCATGCACGTGAAGGAGATAAGCTTAAGTTGTTATATTTGATATCTCCTGATCGAATAGGTTGCATAAATGATAAGGAGAATGACTCCTTACTCGAAGAGAACTTTATCCAAGATAAGAGAGGAGTTAGAAGTTGAAGATAACTAGAACTCTTCCACCACAGAAGAGTATAGCATTAGAACTCTAGTTATTTCTCATTCTACTAATTCTATATATTGCAGGATGTTCTCATTCTATACGCACACACAAACGCTGAAGTTAAACGTGAGTTGAGAGCAAAATATCAAGGCATTTTGCAAACAATTCTTGTATGATTCAAGTGTGCGAACCAGAAGCTACATGAACCAGATAGAAGAACCAGTTCCAAGTGTCTGTCTTTTATTCTAGTTCAATTGTAGTAGAGCTTTTAAATTATGCCTTTTAGCTTTAGCTAGAGGCAATTGTATTAGGTACTCTGAGTATTCAAGTTAGAGTTAACTTGAAGTTATCGCAATAGTTAGAGGCTGGTTGCCACAACGGGATTAGAGATAATCCTTAGGTTTATAAAAAGTTTTGTGAATGCTGTTTTGGCTCAATGATTTAGTGAAGTGTTGAGGAAATTCCTACTGAATAGTAGGTTGTGATTTTTTCACCTTTTGAGCCGGGTGTTTTTCATGTAAAAATACTTGTATTCTTTACTTTCTGCATTTACTATTTCTGCAGCAGTAGTATAAGGAACACTTAGAAGAACCAGGTTTTTCTATAATCAGTGCATGCAAAAATTGGATACCACACAAATCATCCCTCTCTTGTGTGGTATTGAAGTATGAAACATCAGTTTCTATTTTTAACATTACAGACCTGCACAAAACAAATCATAAACACAAGCGGAGAAGACTGAAAAATGTTTAAGGATATATTCTGCACTTTCCTATTTAAAATGGCAATGAAAAGTTGTAATGGAATGCGATTTATTGTTATTGGTGTAGTGAAGGAATTCCCTGATAAGGAGAAGAGGGTCTATTGAAACAGACTCTCTCTATATATTTACGATACGTAGTGGTAAGGTCTGTGTACTCACTACCCTCTCCCGAACCCACTTGTCGGATTATGCTGAGTTTGTTGTTGTTTGTTGTTTGTTGTAGTCTGCGGTGGAGAGAAACCCATTCTCTATGAGGCAGGAGTTCTTCCATTGTTAGTCTGTGCCTGGTGCATGACCACTGGTACTCGAACTTCCTGCTCTCAATGGTTAATGGAAAAAATACTTCTTTTTCCTTTTTCCTTTGTGGTGGGGATGTGGCCGGTGGTGGCAGAGATATTGGAGCACACTCTAGCTTGTAAACCAATTTAAGAATCATGTGATGCTAACTGAAGTTTCAGTTATATATCTCTTGACTTTGAAAGTTGCCATTTGAAAACTACACAGAGTTAGGAATTACAAAGGCAGTTTCCTGCTATGTTGAATTTTCTTTTGAGAAATTATCTTTAGAAGCCTGAAGAGTTACCGTATTTCTATGTAGGGAGTCTAATGGCAAGTGGAGTACCTTGTGCAAACTCGATATACCCGACTTTGAAAGATATACTCTTTTGTTAAAGAGATATCATTTAACAATGAGCTCTATGCAGATGTATCCGATTGCTGGGGAACAAACGATACAAATGCAAAGACTGCAAAAAGAAAATAGGCTTCGACCCCATAAGTCCATGCTATCTTACGCGTTGGGCGTTGCATGCTTTTGTATTTGGTTGGCTCTTATTTACTGGGTTTTCTGCATGCCATTAATGAAGAAATTAAACTATTTCCAGCCAACAGTTTGTGCTTTTTCTTTCCCTTTCCCTATGTGACAGAGTAGATAGCTACTTGCTTAGAAAGCTTATTCAAACAAAGGCGGATCTAAGATTTTGGGGTTTCGGGTGCCAAGCTAATCGATTTGATCAACTCGGACGTCGGTTCGGGTTATTCATCTTTTTTATTTATACAGACAAATCGATCAAACGAAAACATATAATAAATATAACTAATTGACGCTACCATAAAACTTCCAACAATAATATTAATTTTTTTTTGAGAATGGTAACATTTGTATTAATAAAATATGCACTAAGGCAGTGCATAACCATATGTACAGGGAATATTAGATCAATCTTGGTCTACTGATAAGTAAGGATTTTAGCATATTAATTGCTCTCTTTTACTTGTGTTTTGGGGCAAAAATGCGTGAATGTATTCCCATAAACTAACTTAATATGCTTGCTTGAAGGGATTGTTCAAAATGAGCCATAATCAACTCATAAAGGAGTCAAAACTTGAACAAAAATCAAGACTGGGCCAAGCGGTGTGGAATGCGGACCGCGACAAAAACATGCGGCCGCAAAAGTATCAACGCGGACGCGACCATTATTTCGAGGTCCGCGATATGAAGAATCAGAGAGATGGTCTTTTGGGCACAAACATGAACGCGGACCGCGACAAGAAGATGCGGCCGCGAAAGTACCAGCACGGCCGCTATGGGAATTCCGCGGACCGCGGTTGTTAAGGTTCAGAGAGTGCATAATTCAAGCAAAAATGAGAAGGGCGGTCCGCGTCAAATTTACACGGCCGCGGAAGTTTCTCACGCGAACGCGGTGGAAATTACGCGGTTCGCGAAACAAGATTCAACCCAGGTCCAGATGTAAAGAAACGCGGACCGCGATCAGAATTACGCGGCCGAGAAAGCAAGTGTGCGGACGCAGTCAGAATTATGCGGCCGCGAAACTTCCGCAAGGATATTTTTGTCCGAAAATTTCAGCTTAGTATAAATAGATCGTTTTGTCAATTTTAGGTTATGTTATATTTTTGCTGAGTACGTGAGACGACTAGGTTTTTCCTTTTGGGCAATTTTGTACAAGATTTATCTTATAACATTAGATTTTCATCTTTTAATTTAGTATTATAGATTATATCTTCTCTTTATCTTTGATATCTGCTATTATTATGAGTAGCTAGACCTATAGCTAGGGTTGTGACCCAACCCTAGAGTGGGTATTTAATGGGTTTTGAATTTTAGGGATTGATTGTTTATGGGTTAGTAATATTTAGCCTAGTTCATGCTAGAATTATAGAATTAGTGGTTGCAAACACTGATTCATGCCTTTGTGACTTAGGCTCTTCTTGAGAAAGCGGGACTAAGTCTAGGAAAACTAGGCTAACAAGGAATTGGGGTGAACTCAAGAAATTGATAGCCCCAATAAAATGGTTAAACCTAAAGATAGTAATATCCGACTTGAGCTAGTATCACTTATATTGCATGAATACCCATTTGGACTTGAAAAAGTTAAATTGGGAAAAATTACTCAAACTACCGAGAGGTATAGAGTGAGTACTTGGGTGTGATAGCTATATTACGACCCCAATCAAATAAAACTCGTCCTAGATTCTTGATACCCGTTAGATATCCACCTAGGCGGAAGTCACCACCCTAGTCCTTTTAAATACTTGAAAGCTATCATCAAAAATATTGTACTTAGCTTTAATCTTAGCATACAATAGAAATAGAAATAGAAGTAGAATCAATACCATCATGTTTGGAAGTGCAATTAGGAAAAACACACACATCTAGATTTAGATAAATACCTAATTCCAAATCAATTAACTCCTTGTGGAAATCGATCCCGACCTTGTTGGGTAAAACTGCATCGACCATCCTCGCTACTCAATAGTGGTGTAGGTTTGGCACCGATCAATTTTTGGCGCCGTTGCCGGGGATTTAGACGGTTTTAGANACTACTCAATAGTGGTGTAGGTTTGGCACCGATCAATATTTGACACCGTTGCCGGGGAGTTACATGGTTTTAGATATCTATCTAACTATTTGTGTGTTTTGTTTTTCTTTCCTTCCGTTTTCTAATTTTTGTGTGTCAATTGCTTTAGGTACCAAATGGCTCATAATGAAGCTCTCAGACATATTCCTCAGGGGGAGGAGGTAGATGAAAATGATGTGGATGAGGTCAACCTAGAACCTCAAGTACAAAGAAGATGCCGCCCGCCTCATGACAACGTGCCAAACCCCCCACCTCCTACAAGGGCAACACACCAGGTGCTACCCAATGAAGGCTACGCAATTGTAATTGTCCCGCTCCGGTTCGGGCGGGCAATTTTCAAATAACCAATGTCATGCTGACTCTATTGGAGAAAATGGGTTTCTTCACCGGAGCTCCACATCAGAACGCATATAAGCATCTCAACGGTTTTGTAGACATATGCTGGGGGAGCAAGCAGACGAATGTATCTGAGGACACTTTGAGATTGAGGCATTTCCCATTTTCACTTAGAGGGAAGGCTTTGAATTGGCTTGAGAGGCTTCCCAACCATTCCATCACCACGTGGGATGAGTTGGCTGAGAAGTTCATAGCAAAGTTTTTCTCTTCGGGTCATATGGCAACATTGAGGGATGAGATCTTAGCCTTTAAACAAGAGCCAAATGAACCCTTACATGAAATTCTGGGAGCGGTACCGGATAATGGTAAAAGAATGCCCCAACAATGATATGACTGAAGCAATGATCCAGCAAACATTTTATAGGGGTATCAACACAACCAACCAATGTGTGGTGAATCAGCTGGCATGGGGTAACTTCATGAACACGCCATATTCAGAAGCATGTGAAATTCTAGATGAGATGGCGGACACCTTCTCAGCTTGGCAAAGTCGGGAAAACGTTCCTCACGGTGACCCTAATGTCATCCAACTTCACAAGGAACTTCATGATCACGGACAAGCCATAACAGAATTGACAACTACTATGAACCAGTTAGCAAAGGCTCAGCTTCAGCAGGTTCAGGGGCCAAAGCAAATAAACGCCATGAAAGGAGTGAATGTAATGGTCAACAAGAGAAGACAACGTGGTCAACAAGTGCAAAGCAATCAAGAGCAATTTGAGCAGAGTGGTAGTGGCTACAATCAAGACGATTCTTATGATGATCAAAGTGAGGAAGTTTTATATGCCAATAATTACAAAGGTCAACAGAGTAATGCTCCAAATCAACAATGGAGATCACAAGGAACCAATCAAAATTGGGGCAACCAAGGCCAAGGGAATTGGAATAGTGGCAACAATAACAATCCGAACAATTGGGGGAACAACAACCAAAATTGGGGTAATCAACAAGGCAATTGGGGAGGAAACAATAATAGCAATTAGAGTTGGCAACAATAATAACAATTGGGGAGGCAATGGAAACCAAGGGGGTTGGAGAAACAATAACCAAGGCAATCGGGGGTCGGGCTTTCAAAGGCCCCCGATGTATCAACAACCCAATAACCCGCCTCTATATCCGTCTCAAGGGCAAAGTTCTTCAAACAATAATATAGGGCAGATAGAAAGTATGTTCAAGCAAATGATAGAAAACAATGCCGACTACGATGCCCAAATAGCCTCCCACAATACTTCTATCCGCAATTTGGAAGTACAAATGGGTCAAATTTCTCAAGCATTGAATACTTTCCCTAAGGGGGTACTATCAAGTGATACGGTAGTAAACCCGAATGGTGGGAACAATACAGGCCATGCTATGGCGATGACCACAAGAAGCGGTAGAGGTGGAGATGCAAGTACCTCCAATCCAAGAAAGATTGTGAATGATGATTTGATTGTGCAAGAAGATGATGAGATCCAAGCCAATGATGAGAATGTGAATGAAGTGAGGATGGACATTGATGACAACGTGGAGGAGACACAAAATGATGTGAACCTGTCTAGGGAACACGTGATAGACATACCAGAAATGGTAGTGCCCAAAGCCAAGGACACTTTGCCAAGGCCTCCTCCACCGTATCCTCAAAGGCTTGCAAAGCAAAACAATGAAAACCAATTCAAGAAATTCATTGATATGACGAAGAGTTTGTCCATCAATGTGCCTTTGGTTGAAGCTCTAGAACAAATGCCGGGATATGCAGTGTTCATAAAGGACTTAGTAACAAAGAAGTGGTTAATGAATTGTGAGACGATCAAAATGACACATAAAGTGAGTTCCATTATGCATTCCATGGCTCCAAAGCTAGAAGATCCCGGTGCCTTTACAATTCCATGCACTATTGGTAGTGCCGATTTCGCCAAAGCCTTGTGTGATTTGGGAGCGAGAATTAATTTGATGCCATATTCTGTGTTCAAGACATTGGGTATTGGCAACCAAGACCTACTTCCATGAGGTTGCAAATGGCAGACCAGACAATGAAGAGGCCGCTGGGGATTATTGATGATGTTCTAGTTCGGGTCGACAAGTTCATTCTTCACGCATATTTTGTGATTCTGGATTGCGAAGTTGACTATGAGGTGCCAATCATATTAGGGAGACCTTTCCTAGCAACAGGGAGGGCATTGGTTGATGTGGAAGCTGGGGAGCTCACCTTTCGGGTGGGTGATGAAAGAGTTGTGTTCCACATGTGCAAGTCAATGAGGCATCCTAATAGCAACAAAGTATGCTCTTTTATGGATCTTATGACGGAGGTGATTGTTGATGACACGAGTGCTATGATCAATGGAAGGCCCTCTGGAAGCTGTGTTGTTGAATCATGAGGATGATAAGAAGGCAAACATGATAGAATGTGCAAATGCTTTGCAAGGAATGGGATCCTACACATATGGACCCTGTAAACTTTCCTTGGACCTTGAGAATTGGAAGACTCCGCCAACAAAGCCCTCAATCGAGGAGCCACCAATATTGGAGTTGAAGCCCTTACCTTCACACCTCAAGTATGAGTTCTTAGGCCCTTGTTCTACATTACCTGTTATTCTTTCTTCGTGCTTAACTAACGTGCAGGTAGATTCCACCCTTGCAGTGCTTCAAAGAAGGAAGAAGGCAATAGGATGGACTTTGGCTGACATTCGGGGTATAAGCCCCGCCTTTTGCATGCACAAAATCATACTCGAGGAAGATGCCAAACCATTTGTGGAACATCAACGGAGGTTGAATGAGGCCATGCAAGACGTCGTCAAGAAAGAGATAATCAAATGGCTAGATGCAGGGGATGTGTACCCCATTTCGGATAGTTCATGGACTTCGCCGGTACAATGTGTCCCGAAGAATGTGGATATGACTGTGATCACAAATGAGAAAAATGAGTTGATTCCCACCAGAACTGTTACTGGTTGGTGGAGGGTATGCATGGATTATAGAAAGCTGAACAAAGTGACCCGCAAAGACCATTTTCCATCGCCATTTCTTGACCAAATGTTGGATAGACTTGCCGGGCGTGCTTATTATTTCTTTTTGGATGGGTACTCCGGGTACAACCAGATTCTCATTGCACCTGAAGACCAAGAGAAAACCACCTTCACCTGCCCGTATGGAACATTTGCATTCTCACGGATGCTGTTTGGTTTTGTGTAATGCACCGGCTACCTTTCAGCGGTGTATGATGGTAATATTTACGGATATGGTGGAGGACTTCCTCGAAGTGTTCATGGATGATTTCAGTGTTGTGGGGGATTAATTTCAAGAATTCTTGGATAATCTTGACAAAGTGTTGGCCCGATGTGAAGAGACCAACTTAGTGCTTAATTGGAAAAAGTGCCACTTTATGGTCGAGGAGGGCATTGTCCTTGGCCATAAGATCTCAAAGAACGGTATTGAAGTGGACAAATCAAAAGTTGAAGTGATTTCAAAACTCCATCCTCCTACTTCCGTCAAGGGAGTGAGGAGCTTTCTTGGTCACGCGGGGTTTTACCGAAGTTTCATCAAGGATTTCTCAAAAGTGTGAACCCATTGTGCAAGTTGTTGGAAAAAGATGCAAAGTTTATGTTCAATGATGATTGCATGAAAGCTTTTGAGCTTATCAAGTATAGATTGACTACCACTCCCATCATTACCACACCCAATTGGAGCTTACCATTTGAGCTCATGTGTGATGCTAGCGACGTTGCGGTAGGATCGTTTTGGGGAAAAGAATCAACAAGATATTTCATCCGGTTTATTATGCAAGCAAAACAATGAACGATGCCCAAGTCAACTATACGGTGATCGAGAAAGAGTTATTAGCCATTGTCTTTGCCATGGAAAAGTTCGGGCCGTACCTCATGGGTGCCAAAATGNGGTACTCCGGGTACAACCAGATTCTCATTGCACCTGAAGACCAAGAGAAAACCACCTTCACCTGCCCGTATGGAACATTTGCATTCTCACGGATGCTGTTTGGTTTTGTGTAATGCACCGGCTACCTTTCAGCGGTGTATGATGGTAATATTTACGGATATGGTGGAGGACTTCCTCGAAGTGTTCATGGATGATTTCAGTGTTGTGGGGGATTAATTTCAAGAATTCTTGGATAATCTTGACAAAGTGTTGGCCCGATGTGAAGAGACCAACTTAGTGCTTAATTGGAA
>AWOL01S0044189.1:0-15900 GCA_000715115.1 Nicotiana otophora | reverse complement strand
TCGTGGAGCCGCTCGGTCTACAAGACCAAAATCGTACCCGCAGTCTGAGTCCTAAATAGATTCAACATGGCATGTGAAACCACTAAAGGGGAAATAACATTACCAGTCAATGCCGCCGGGACCATAAGGAAACCAAGTTTTATGTGATCGAAGGTGACATGAGATACAACGTCCTGTTCGGGAGGCCATGGATCCACAACATGAGGGCAGTGCCTTCGACCCTTCACCAGGCGTTCAAATTCCCAATGCCAGGAGGGATTAAGACAATCTACGGAGAACAACCAACCGCAAAGGAGATGTTTGATGTCGATGAAGTAATTTCGCTATCAACACTTGCAACATCAAAGGAGCCAAGGTCGGAAGCAAAACAAGAGGCCAAATAGAAATTACCGATGCCAACCTCGACCCAACCAGACAAGCAGGGGACTGACAAAGATGATGATTACAGGGTTCCCCAATCCTTTATAGTCCCCGATGATTCCAACGCTACCAAATCAATGGTCGAAGAGCTGGAGCAGGTCATATTGATCAAACATCTACCCGATTGAAAGGTATACCTGGCACGTCGCTAACTCCCGAGCTCAGGAAAAAACTCATTCAATTTCTTATAGCTAACATGAATTGTTTCGCGTGGTCCTATCTTGACATGACAGGGATCCCCCCCCGAAATAACCACCCACAAGCTAAGCCTGGACCCAAAATTCCATCCGGTCAAGCAGAAAAGGAGGCCCCAGTCCGAGGTCAAACACGCTTTCATCAAGGACGAGGTATCTAAATTCCTTAAAATAGGGTCTATTCGGAAGGTTAAATACCCGGATTGGTTAGCAAACATAGTGGTAGTCCCAAAAAAGGGGAAAAAACTAAGAATATGTGTAGACTATAAAGATTTGAACAAAGCCTGCCCGAAGAGCTCCTTCCCTCTGCCCAACATCGATCGCATGATCGTTGCCACGACTGGCCACGAGATCCTTATCTTTCTCGATGCCTATTCCGGGTACAACCAAATACAGATGGACCCTGATCATCGATAGAAAACCTCCTTCATTACCAAGTACGGCACGTACTGTTAAAACGTGATGCCATTCAGACTAAAAAATGCCGGTGCCACTTGTCAACGCTTGGTAAACTGTATGTTTGAGGAACAAATAGGAAAATCGATAGAGGTTTATATTGACGACATATTGGTTAAGTCCCTGCGACCAGAAGACCATTTAAAGCATTTTCAGGAAACTTTCAGCATTTTGAAGATGTACAATATGAAGCAGAACCCTGAGAAGTATGTGTTCGGAGTCGGATCAGGTAAGTTCCTCGGGTTCATGGTATCCAACTGAGGAATCGAGATCAATCCCGACGAAATCAAAGACATCGAAGATATCATGGTCATGGACAACGTGAAGGCCGTGCAAAAATTAACCGGACGTATAGCTGGCCTAGAGCGATTCATCTCGAGGTCATCGGATAAGAGTCACCAATTCATCTCACTGCTCAAAATGAAGAACAACTTTTCATGGACCACAGAATGTCAACGGGCCTTGGAGGAGCTTAAACGATATTCTTTGAGACCATCATTGCTTCATACACCAAAAACAGATGAACAATTGTACTTGTACTTGGCAGTATCGGAAATAGCGACAAGTGGAGTCCTGTTTCAAGAAGAGTAAGGTACGCAATTTACAATTTATTATATTAGCAGGAGCCTAAGAGTGGCCGAGACTAGGTACCCTCACCTAGAAAAACTGGCACTCGCTTTACTAAGCGTCTATAGGAAACTAAAACCTTATTTTTCAGTGTCACCCCATAAGTGTTGTAACAACTTACCCGTTGCAAAATATTTTGTACAAACCCGAGCTCTCGAGACGATTGGCCAAGTGGGCCGTTGAAATAAGTGGGTACGATATTGCGCATCGACCCCGAAAAGCCATCAAATCTCAAATTTTGGCAGATTTCGTGGCCAACTTTACGCTGGACATAATACCCGAGGTCGGACGAGAGTTGTTGGTGAACTCAGGGACATTCTCGAGAATCTGGACCCTCTTTACGGACGGTGCCTCAAACGCAAAAGGGCCCAGACTCGGCATAATTTTAAAGCCACCAACAGGCACTGTAGTTAGATAATCTATTAGGACTGTAAAATTGACTAACAACGAGGCCCAATATGAGGCCATGATTGTAGGTCTCGAACTAGCCAAAAGCTTGGGGACAGAGGTCTCGAACTAGCCAAAAGCTTGCAGGTCTCGAACTAACTTAGGATCATCGGTCGAAGACAATGAGCTTAATTCAGGAGCAGTGGTGCAACTAATGAGATCGGTGGTAGAAGAAGGTCATACCGAGATAAACTCTACAAGCCTGACTTTGGATTGGAGAAACAAATACATAGAATATCTGAATACCGGTAAATTGCCCTCGAATTCAAAAGAATCGAGGACCCTCCGTATAAAGGCAACCCGATTTTGTTTGTCTGAGTATGGAACCTTGCTCGGAAGAATGTTCTACGGCCCGCTGGCAATACTGATTACGTTTTGAGGGAAATTCACGAGGGCACCTGTGGAAATCATTAGGGCGCCGAATCATTGGTTTGAAAGGTGATCAGAACAGGTTACTACTGGATCGACATGGAAAAGGATGCGAAGTAGGTCGTACAAAAATGTGATGGATGCCAACGACATGCTCCGATGATACACCGACCCGGAGACCTGCTACATTTAGTTTTATCGCCATGGCTGTTCATGAAGTGGGGAATAGACATCGTCGGCCCCCTTCCATGGGCACCCAGTAAGGCCCAATTTATTTTATTTATGACTGACTATTTTTATAAATGGGTGGAAGCCCAGTCATACGAGAAGGTCAGAGAGAAAGAGTTCATCGATTTCATTTAAGACCATATAATATGTTGGTACGGAATGCTGTCTGAGATCGTGTGTGATAACGCGAAATAGTTCATCGATACCAAGGTGACCAAATTTCTCGAAGAACACAAGATCAAAAGGAACCTATTAACACCCTACCACCCTAGTGGGAACGGACAAGTTGAATCAACCAACAAAACTATACTCCAGAACCTTAAAAAGAGGTTGACCAACGCCAAAGGAAAATGGAAGGAACTCTTTACAATGAGCCCTATTTATATGTATACATAACACATAACCTACTCATATTACATAAGGGACTATGACTAATTACATATATTCACACAACTATTCTAACACTCCCCCTCAATCTGGTGCATATAAATAATATGTACCGAGCTTGTTACGTATGTAGTTAATAGGAGGACTAGTGAGGGACTTGGTGAAAATATCTGCAAGCTGATCATTTGATTTCACAAACTTTGTAGAAATATCTTCCTGAGAGTATCTTTTCTCTAACAAAGTGACAGTCAATCTTAATGTGTTTAGTTATCTCATGGAACGCTGGATTTGACGTAATATAAAAGGCATCTTAATTATCACACACAAGTCCCATATGCCTAATCTCACCAAATTTCAATTCCTTGAGCAACTGTTTGATCCAAATTAGCTCACATGTCGCCATAGCCATTGATCGATGTTCTGCTTATGTACTAGACCGAGCAACCACATTCTGTTTCTTACTCTTCCAAGACACCAAATTTCCTCCTACTAAGACACAATATTCAGATGTAGAACGTCTATCAAAAGGTGATCCTGCCCAATTAGCATCTGAGTATCCTACTATCTGCTCATGGCCTCGATCCTCAAACAATAAACCTTTGCATGAAGCTGATTTTATATACCAAAGAATGCAGACAACTGAATCCAAATGACTATCACATGGAGAATCCATAAACTGACTCACAACACTCACAGGAAAGGAAATGTCAGGTCTAGTCAGTGTGAGGTAATTTAATTTACCAACCAACCTCCTATATCTTGCAGGATCGCTAAGAGGCTCCCCCTATCCTGGAAGAAGTTTAGAATTCGTATCCATCGGAGTATCAACAGGTCTACAACCTATCATTCTTGTCTCATCAAGAATATCTAAGGCATACTTCCATTGTGAGATCACAATACGTGAGCTAGACTGAGCGATCTCAATACCCAGAAAATACTTTAATCTGCCCAGATCCTTAGTCTGAAAGTACGGAAAGAGATGTTGCTTCAACTTACTAATGCCATCCTGATCATTACCAGTAATAACAATATCGTCAACATAAACGACCAGATAAATACAGAGATTTGAAGCAGAATGCTGATAAAACATAGAGTGATCAGCTTCACTACGAGTCATGCCAAACTCCTGAATAACTGTGTTGAACTTACCAAGCCAGGCTCGAGGAGATTTCTTTAGACCATAGAGGGATCGGCACAAATGACATACAAGGCTACTATACTCCCCCTGAGCAACAAAACTAAGTGGTTGCTCCATATAAACCTCATCCTCAAGGTCACTATGAAGAAAAGTATTCTTAATGTACAACTGATAAAGAGGCCAATGGCGAATAACAACCATGGATAGAAAAAGGCGGACTGATGCTACTTTAGCCATGGGAGAGAAAGTATCACTTTAATCAAGTCCAAATATTTAAGTATACCCTTTGGCAACAAGGCGAGCCTTAAGTCGATCGACCTGGCCATCTGGACCAACTTTGACTGTATACACCCAACGACAACCAATAGTCGATTTACCCGAAGTGAGAGGGACAAGATCCCAAGTACCACTCGTATGTAAAACAGACATATTGTCAATCATATCCTGTGGCCACCCGAGATGAGACAGTGCTTCACGTGTAGACTTAGGGATGGAAATAGAGGACAGAGATGATAAAAATGCACAATGGGACGATGACAGACGATGGTAACTTAAACTGACATAATGGGATTAGGATTAAGTGTGGACCGTATACTTTTTTGTAGTGCAATCGGTTGACTAAGAGGAGACAAGTCTGCAGTATTAGTAGGGTTAGGTGGAGGACGTGAATCAGCTGGGCCTGATGCTGGTTGTGGATGAAGATAATAAGTCAGGAGTAGTAGAACTGTAGAAGGCTGAACTGGACTAGGTGGTGGTGCTAGAGCTATAGTTGGTGGAACTGGACTAGGTGGTGGCACTGAAGCTATAGTTGGTGGAACTGGACTAGGTGGTGGCACTGGACTAGGTGGTGGCACTGGAGCTATAGGTGGTGGAGCTACAACTGGAGCTGTAGGTGGTGGAGCTACAACTGGAGCTACGGAGGAAGATGAATGGGAGATAGTGATTGAATCTCCAAAAGGTGGAACAGGTAGCGCCTCAGAAATATCTAAGTGATTACCTGGACCGGTGAAGTATGATTGGGTTTCAAAGAAGGTAACATCAGCAGATATAAGAAACCGCTAGAGGTCAGGAAAATAACATCTATATCCCTTTTGTGATCTCGGGTTACCCAGAAATATGTACTTAAGAGCACAGGGAGCTAACTTATCTTTTTCTCAAGTAAGATTATGAACAAAACACATACTCCCAAAGACCCGGGGTGGAAGAGAGAACAAAGGTAAGTGGGTAAATACGAAAGAGAATGGAACTTGATTCTGGATAGCTGAAGATGGAATGCGATTAATAAGATAACAATATGTAAGAACTGCATCCCTCCAAAAACATAGCGAAATATGAGATTGTATGAGGAGGGTACGAGCAGTTTCAATAAGATGTCTATTCTTTCTTTAGCTACCCTATTTTGTTGGGATGTGTACGAACAAGATGTTTGATGAATAATCCCATGGGAGTTCATAAACTGCTGAAATGGGGAAGACTAATGCTCTAGGGTATTATCACTACGAAATGTGCGGATAGAAATCCCAAATTGATTTTGAATTTCAGCGTGGAAGGTCTGGAAAATAGAAAACAACTCAGATCAATTTTTCATCAAAAATATACAAGTGCACCTAGTATAATCATCAATGAAACTGACAAAGTAGCGAAATCCCAAGATAGAACTGACCCGACTAGGACCCCAAACATCTGAATGGACTAAAGTAAAAGGTGACTCCGCTCGATTATCAAGATGCCACGGGAAATGGGAGCGGGTATGCTTACTGAGCTGACATGACTCACACTCTAGATTGGACAAGTGAGATAAGCCAGGTACCATTTTCTAAAGTTTTGACAATCTGGGATGTCCCAACCGTTTATGTAATAAATTAGGTGAATCAGTAACAGGATGAGTTGTTGAAGAAAGACAAGATGTGAGTCCATATGATTTTGCAAGGATAAGATAATAAATTCTATCAATTCACGTCCGGTACCAATAATCCTCCTCGTACTACGTTCCTATATAAAAACAAGGTCATCAAGAAATAAAATAGCAGATTTAAGTGATTTGGCTAAGCGACTAACGACTATGAAATTAAAAGGACTATTGGGAACATAAAGAACTGAGTCTAAAGGTAAGGAAGGAAGTGGACTTGCTTAACCTATTGTAGTGGGCATGGTTTGAGACCCATTTTCCATTATGACTGTTGAAAGAGATTGAGAATATGAAATACTAGTGAAAAGAGATTTGTTACCAGAAATATGATCAGATACCCCTGAATCAATGACCCAAGACTCAGCGGTTGAAGATTGGGAGACACAAGTCATGCTACTATCTGTTGGAACAACGGAGGCTAATCTGAAGATGTCTGTTTACGTGCTTTGTACTAAAGAAACTCCATATAATCCGGTAGAGAATCCATCCAACCATTCATACTATTGGATCCCATTTCGCTACAATTTATTTCTCAAAATCTTGACTAAAAGTAGTAGGGTTAACTTGAAATAGTGAAAATCAGTAACTCCTGCAGGAAAACGGAAGAAATAGTTGGAAAACACTGTTCACAATAGAAAAATAGAACACTATTTTATGCTGGAAACACTATTCATACCGGAAAAACACTATAGCTTGCCAGAAAATTCCAAAGTTGTCGGAATTTGTCAGTAATAGACTGGTCGACTCGGAATGGACATGCGAGTACGCTTCCCTGAAGGAAGTTCGTAAGAATATTGTTGTAAGGGATCTCACGCGCCCGGCACGTGCACAGATCTCGCAGGAGTTTTTGGAGTGCCCGGTACGTGAGGGAGCGTGGGCGTGATTTTTCCTGCGGGATTTTCTAGGGTTTGGTCGCGGGACTACGGCGGACCTTGTGGTAGTGTTGGTTTGTTCACAACACTGATAAATAGTGACTTTGACATCAACAATCACTTAGGTCACCGAAAAATTGCACGGTGACTGAGTTCTTTCTTCCCAGATGTCGCTGGAATGACGCACAATGATCTTTTATAACCGAGGCTCTGATACGATGTGAGAAAGCACGGGAGAAAATATTATTGATTAATATTCTATATTACAATGAGACTTATTTATATATATACATAACACATAACATACTCATATTACATAAGGGACTAGGACTAATTACATATATTCACACAACTATTATAACAAAGTTCTTTGGGTATATCGTACGACCTCGAAGTCCAGTACCAGGGCCTCTCTGTTCTCATTGGTTTATGGCGCCGAAACTTTGATATTGTTCCAAATTAGAGAGCCAAGCATCAGATTCCGATATGCTACAAAGGAATCAAATGACGAGGCCATGAATACAAGCATGTATCTATTGGATGAAAAGCATGAAGCCGCCCTTGTTCGGCTGGCTGCTCAAAAGCAGCAGATCGGGAGATATTAANATATCCCTTTTGTGATCTCGGGTTACCCAGAAATATGTACTTAAGAGCACAGGGAGCTAACTTATCTTTTTCTCAAGTAAGATTATGAACAAAACACATACTCCCAAAGACCCGGGGTGGAAGAGAGAACAAAGGTAAGTGGGTAAATACGAAAGAGAATGGAACTTGATTCTGGATAGCTGAAGATGGAATGCGATTAATAAGATAACAATATGTAAGAACTGCATCCCTCCAAAAACATAGCGAAATATGAGATTGTATGAGGAGGGTACGAGCAGTTTCAATAAGATGTCTATTCTTTCTTTAGCTACCCTATTTTGTTGGGATGTGTACGAACAAGATGTTTGATGAATAATCCCATGGGAGTTCATAAACTGCTGAAATGGGGAAGACTAATGCTCTAGGGTATTATCACTACGAAATGTGCGGATAGAAATCCCAAATTGATTTTGAATTTCAGCGTGGAAGGTCTGGAAAATAGAAAACAACTCAGATCAATTTTTCATCAAAAATATACAAGTGCACCTAGTATAATCATCAATGAAACTGACAAAGTAGCGAAATCCCAAGATAGAACTGACCCGACTAGGACCCCAAACATCTGAATGGACTAAAGTAAAAGGTGACTCCGCTCGATTATCAAGATGCCACGGGAAATGGGAGCGGGTATGCTTACTGAGCTGACATGACTCACACTCTAGATTGGACAAGTGAGATAAGCCAGGTACCATTTTCTAAAGTTTTGACAATCTGGGATGTCCCAACCGTTTATGTAATAAATTAGGTGAATCAGTAACAGGATGAGTTGTTGAAGAAAGACAAGATGTGAGTCCATATGATTTTGCAAGGATAAGATAATAAATTCTATCAATTCACGTCCGGTACCAATAATCCTCCTCGTACTACGTTCCTATATAAAAACAAGGTCATCAAGAAATAAAATAGCAGATTTAAGTGATTTGGCTAAGCGACTAACGACTATGAAATTAAAAGGACTATTGGGAACATAAAGAACTGAGTCTAAAGGTAAGGAAGGAAGTGGACTTGCTTAACCTATTGTAGTTGGCATGGTTTGAGACCCATTTTCCATTATGACTGTTGAAAGAGATTGAGAATATGAAATACTAGTGAAAAGAGATTTGTTACCAGAAATATGATCAGATACCCCTGAATCAATGACCCAAGACTCAGCGGTTGAAGATTGGGAGACACAAGTCATGCTACTATCTGTTGGAACAACGGAGGCTAATCTGAAGATGTCTGTTTACGTGCTTTGTACTAAAGAAACTCCATATAATCCGGTAGAGAATCCATCCAACCATTCATACTATTGGATCCCATTTCGCTACAATTTATTTCTCAAAATCTTGACTAAAAGTAGTAGGGTTAACTTGAAATAGTGAAAATCAGTAACTCCTGCAGGAAAACGGAAGAAATAGTTGGAAAACACTGTTCACAATAGAATAATAGAACACTATTTTATGCTGGAAACACTATTCATACCGAAAAAACATTATAGCTTGCCAGGAAAATTCCAAAGTTGTCGGAATTTGTCGGTAATAGACTGGTCGACTCGGAATGGCCATGCGAGTACGCTTCCCTGAAGGAAGTTCGTCGGAATATGGCTGTAAGGGATCTCACGCGCCCGGCGCGTGCACAGATCTCGCATGAGTTTTTGGAGTCTGCCCGGTACGTGAGGGAGCGTGGGCGTGATTTTTCCAGCGGGATTTTCTAGGGTTTGGTCGCGTGACTACGGCGGACCTTGTGGTGGTGTTGGTTTGTTCACAACACTGATAAATAGTGACTTTGACATCAACAATCACTTAGGTCACCGGAAAATTGCACGGTGACTGAGTTCTTTCTTCCTAGATGTCGCTGGAATGACGCACAATGATCTTTTATAACCGAGGCTCTGATACGATGTGAGAAAGCACGGGAGAAAATATTATTGATTAATATTCTATATTACAATGAGACCTATTTATATATATACATAACACATAACATACTCATATTACATAAGGGACTAGGACTAATTACATATATTCACACAACTATTCTAACAAAGTTCTTTAGGTATATCGTACGACCTCGAAGTCCAGTACCAGGGCCTCTCTGTTCTCATTGGTTTATGGCGCCGAAGCTTTGATACTGTTCGTAATTAGAGAGCCAAGAATCAGATTCCGCTATGCTACAAAGGAATCAAATGACGAGGCCATGAATACAAGCCTGTATCTATTGGATGAAAAGCGTGAAGCCACCCTTGTTCGGATGGCTGCTCAAAAGTAGCAGATCGGGAGATATTAAACAGAAGGGCCAACCTTCGGTACTTCAACGTCGGGGACTTAGTGCTAAGGAAGGTCACGTTGAACACCCGAAACCCGAATGAGGGAAAGTTGGGGCCAAATTGGGAAGGGCCGTATCAAGTCATCGAAATCACCGGAAAAGGATCCTACAATCTCGAGACGATGAAAGGTGAACAACTATCAAGCAATTGGAATGTAACTCACCTAAAATGATATTACTTCTTGGTACGACCCCATTCATTTTCTTTTATTTATATTTTGGACTAACTCTTGTAGGTGATCGACGAGGAATAGTATGAGATTTTAGGTTTGAATGAACGCATTGCACTCTTTTTCTCTTGAATCGGTTTTGTCCCAAATGGATTTTTCGGCAAGGTTTTTAACGAGGCAACAAGTAAATCGTGCTAACTTAGAATCGAAGGCCGGCAACGAACCAGTAACAACGATCAAAACAGTATACGAAGCCTCACTTCAATCAACCTCGAACGCTGGGGGAATTAACCTCTGATATCAACTTTAGCATGTAAAGAGATTTCAGGATTGAAGGTTCTCGATCGATAGGATTCAATGTAAGGGCCAAATGGTCTAATGAACCGTGCCCACATAGACTGCTCGAACCTTGACGCAAAGCATGTATACATACATCCTTATTATGCACAAGAATAAAGAAAAATCTATCCTTGCAAACATTTTGTCTTTTAAAAAAAAACATCCTTTGCACTTCTTAAGGAATTCCCCGCTACCGATCCCCTAAAGGAAACGAGCCCAATGGCCACCTTAACCGGAGTTCGAATAATCACTCTTTTTCTCGGGGATTGCCATCCTAAAACAAACTCGGACTGTCCAAGCTATTAGACCTCGGGGGTATAAGACCTATTAGGCAACCCCTAAATTTTATAGGCTAAGGCCACCCCTACTCGGGGACTGCCATCTTAGGTGAACCCGGATAACTCAGGATAATAATATTAATATAGGACAACACTCGAACTATAAAGGCTAACCATATAAACACGGGTCGAAGACGTCGAGGCCCGTTACAAAAAACAACAAGGCCTTAAAATTTCTTAACCGGTTCCAAAGGCTACCCTTGACAAACTATGACTTAAAATAGTCTAAGTAGTTTGGGGAAAGAAAACTTTTGGTCATACCGAGCCCCAATGATGCCTCAAAGCGAAGGCAAGACTTCTTCGAGTCTCTAAACAAAAACCAATTATTTTATGCCAAGGCGTTTAGACCTTTGCAAGAAATAACAAACAAGGCAAAGAAAAAATTCGAAAGCTAAAAACGAAAGAAACCCTTATATATATTTATCCAAAAATCTTTTTACAAGGGTAAAATGCCCCCGATATAGAAATCTACAATGGCCAAAACGGCCTAAAAACAACAAAACACAAAATGCCTAAAAAGATCCTAAGTGGCCTAATCTTCACCGGGGGACGCATCGTCGCCTTCGGGGTCTTCACCACCTTCGGGCGCATCCGAGTCTTCAGACCCCTCAAAATCCTCCTCCTCGGGATAAGCCGGCTTCCTGGCCTTGGGTCTCAGATATCTTGGCATTCTCGATCTCAGCCAGCAGGTCGAAGCCCTCAGCATGAACTCCTTTGAGGGCCTCCCTTCGGGTTTGCCACTTCATGTGCTCCACCAAATGCTTCACTTAATCATGAGCTGCCTCGGCATCGACCTTATGCTGGGCTACCTTCTCATCAGTTTCGGCCTTGAGCACAAAAATCTCTGACGTGGCCACCTCAAGTTCCTTGGCCTAATTTTCTTGGCTGGAAACAACCGAGTTCAGCTGAGACCAGATCTCCTCGATTGTTTTGGCCCGGGTCAAGGCCTTTTCCTCTGCAGCCTGGAGCTGGGCCTCAGTCAACGCCAGTTGAGCTTGGACAGCCTCTTTTTCCGAGGCTGGGAGGTCCATGTTTCTGTTCCATTCTTCGGCCTCAGCTTTCATTGGGTCCACCTCCGCCTAGAGTTGCCTGATCTGTTCAAGTATTGTTTGGACCTGCAGGATCGAATCGTTATCCACTGTGTCCAAATCGTCCTCACTATCTTCAAGTACTCGATTTACCTGCTCGACCCATTCGGCATGCTCCTTCTGAGCCGCTTCTAGCTCGGCATGGAGTTTCTTACTTAGTAGTTTGTAGGTGTCCCTCTGCTTAGTAAGCTCCCAAACCTCGACCTCGTGTTGGGTTAACTCCTCCCAATATCAGAGGAAGGTTTCATGGTGAAGTACCGAAGCCTGTAAGCATAAAGAAAACTCTTACAATTATTTTCAACTTAAAATCTAAAGTACATAATAAAGACTCATTCAAAGTTACCCGATTCAACGCCTGTTGAGCTTCATTGAACAGGAAGGGCGCTTCTACCTCGTCCATCTTGGCCTGGTCCTCTTCGATCACCAAGCACCTAAGATAGCTAGCAACCCTCACGGGGACGGAGAGAACCGGGGCATCCTCTGGGATAGAGATAATTATTGACTGCTTTCGGTCAGGATTAGCACTCGAAGCCGGGAACCGATCCACTAACCTCGGACTCGAAGAAGACCCATTAGCTCCCGAAGATGGTGACTTCGTTGGCACCGGTATGTCACCAAACCCAATAACATCCTCCGAGGCGGTAGATTCTAAGCCAACGAATAAATAATTGAGATCTGCCGGCCCATTGAGGCCCCTCGTGTGAACAATCTTTTAGCATAGCGACCTCGTTGATCATAGAATCGGAGAATAAAGGAGACCTGGAGAGATCAATCATCCCAAGCGCATATTTTGGAGAATCTTTCTCTGCTCAAGGAATATCGGCCCCGGTCTCCTTCTTGACCTCCATAGCTTGGGGCAAAACGGCCTCACCCCTCTCCGGTTCAGAGACCCCAGTCACTGCCCTCTTAGCAACTTCCTTGGCTTGAGATAATGCGTTATAGACTCGCACTCGAGCCACCAGCTCGGAATTTTCTTCTTCTTCTTCGGACTCATCCCTCAATCAGTGGACCAAGTCCAATGGGAGGGAGCTGACACTTTCCTTGAGTTTGCACACCTGCTTCCTTTTCGGTTTCTGCTTCTACGAGTTCGGGGAACTCGGTGCCCTTTTCTTATCCTGCTTCAGAGCAGGTGATTGGGGAAGGACGATTTCATCTCCGGAAGGGGGTATCATTGTAATATCCTTCCCAAGGCATACGAAGAAAAAGAGATGAGTAAGCTCGGAAAGAAACCCAACTGATGTCAGTTCTAGCGAAGAACCTTATCGTGAGAACGGGCCTCCCACCGACGCTTTGAAAGTTTTCTCCACACACGCTGAAAATAGGGCTTCTGAGATACATTTCCCTCGACCCACTCTTTGATTCAAGGAACTGCATTCGACATCCGAGAAACAGCTGCACCATGAAACATCGATAAGATGGGAGGAAAAGGAAAAGCAATAAACGAAATCTTAAAGGTAAGGTTATACTTACCCTTCATGTTCTGTATCTTGGGAAATTGCATGTCCTCGATCGGGATTAGATACGGGGTCTTCACTCGGACGTATCGGCCTAACCAGCCTTGGTCTTGGTCCTCGTCTATGCTCGATAATAGGGCCTTAGTGTCCTGATGGGCAAGTTTTATCAATCCCCTTCGATAGAGTCGGAGACTATACAGACGCATGGGATGATCGATGGTGAAGGTAACTTGTCGATTTTGCTTATAAAGAAGCGGAGGAGAATAAATATCCTCCAGAAGGACAGATGAATATTACTGAGGGTCACCTCGTTCCTCTTACAGAAGGCGATGATGACCGGGTCCTAAGGGCCCAACGTGAAGGAATAAGTGTAAATACTTAGAAAACCCTCCACGTGGGTCGTGATTGACTCCTCAGGCGTAGGAGGTTATCTTTGGAGACGCGATTGCCAGCGATGGAGCACATATATCTCGAGACCGGCTCACATCGACCCGGTACAGAAGAGCTTTTTTCAACTTTAAAGTCAGCACCTGTTGGGCACCCAATAGGAACGAACATAGTTAATGAGGGCTTCAATGTCTTTTCCTCGACAATAGTACATGGAACATTTTCTTCTTCAACCGGTCGCGAGGCAGAGGGAGTTTCTATATAGGGAACAAACTTTGAAGTTTTCACCATTTTAAAGGAAGTTAAGAGAAAATAAGAAGTTGAAAGGATGTTGTTACAACCTATGTTTTCGTACGTACGAGTATGTCGTAAGTCAATTGATGTAAGCTCATAAATGAAATCAAATTTGAAAAGTTTACAAAGTTAGTTAATCATATTAACTTGGAGGTTACAAATGTTAAATATCATGGACTACAAGTACCAAGAGGGTTGGAAGGCTTAGAAGCTAAACCAATTGAAGAAAATAAGTTTCGTCGAAAGTCAAGTTGAGAATGTTATAACATGTACTTTTTGGGGTGAGACTAGGGAGATTAATATGATAAGAAGGTTATGTTATGAGTTATGTTAGTCGTATTATATTCGTGCGTTATGTTTTGAAGTCAAGCGAGTTGTGGAACAAAAGTCGATGAAAGTCATCACAAGTTACGTTCATAAGATTTACTGAAACTTTGGGTCAAATGTAACTGCGATTTTCTCCCAATATACTTAGAATTATGGGGTGTTTTACCCATAAAATTGAAGATATATGATTCTAGTATCTAAATCATTAAACTGTTTATCGATACGACATTTGGGTTTAGTGATGTTTGCAGATTTGCAAGACTGCACAGACTACATAGGTGACAAGTAGGTGTGTCACTAAAGCTTTTTAAGAAATACATTTTATGTGTATATGAGGTCTTGTTGAGACATATTATATACCAAATTAAAGATCTTGGAATCTAGTTTCCAATTATCTTAACTGTTCATTCATACGACATCCGTATAAAAAGATATAAGCATATAAAGAAGGGCTAATGATTGGGTGCCAAATAGCACCTTTTTGACTTTTCAAACAAATTGGATATTTATATCCTTATCTAGTCTCCTTCTTCAATTTTCCAGAGAAAAATACCAAATAATACCCCTAAATTTACTCTCAATCTCTCCACAAGGGTTTCCAACAAGATTTTCATCCGGGGGACGAAATCAAGTAGCGATAATATTAAAACGATCCCTACGACGTAAGTATCACTATATTGCTTCTCTGTTTCTTTGCAGTTTGAGTTTTGGAAGGTATTTAATATTTAATAAAATTCCTTATTTCTGTATTTAATCTTTTAAATATCAATAAAGGTTGATAAATTAATTTCCTAATAGTTAGAACTCACGTGACGGTGATCGGAAGCCGTGAGTTCAAGTTATTCACTTGTAGCAGACTGTTTTGTGTTGTTGTTGGACTGCGTGTTTTACTATTGTTTTGTGGAGTTTTGTTGGAGTAAGGGTGTGGAGAAACACCACATAAATAGAGTATGGTGGGCTGGTCATTCGTCGTAACATTTTCGGGCTGTTTGACACTATTACAGTTGTCGTTTTGTGTATGAAGAGATTGGAGTGTGTTGGGCTGTTTTGTAGTATTGTGTAGTGTACATAAGGTTGGAAAGTAATGTATATATGTTGTTATTGTTGGTGTTATCTTGAATTTGGAGGAAGTAAGGATTATAGGGGAGATGTTGTCCGTTTTAATATAAAATAAGCTTGTCGTTCGTTGTACAATAGTTGTACCTTTCGTAACTTAATGATAGTATTATTATAGTTGTTGTAGATTAAGGTGAGAAGAGGCGAGTTCAACTTGGTGATTGGAAAGATTGTGATAAGGTAAATTAAGGCTAAACCTTTCCTTCACTTTGGCATGATCCGGTAACTACATATGTTTGATAACGAGACATAAAGAGAAGTTCGTATTCTTGAGTTTATTTACATTATCCTAGTCTTAGAAGTTACAGTATTCTCCTTTATCGGGACTTTATATTCATTTAAGTATTATTTTTTTCCGGCCAAGAGAGCAGAGGGTGTGTGTATATAT
>AWOL01S0044185.1:0-12542 GCA_000715115.1 Nicotiana otophora | reverse complement strand
GCACGTGATTTGTCCGTGCAGCACGTGAGTTGTCCGTGCAGATTATAGCGCTTGGGCTGTAGGACCCCCTTTGGAGTTTGTACACACCTCCAGTGAGCGCAGGTACCTATTGAGTGAGTGTTCCGAGTGTNGGGTATGAACCCTGAATATATGTATTATGTAAATCGTTGGGAGGTGACGCACATGCTAGGTGACTGGGTGTGGGCGTGCACTATAAAAATTATGACATAATTATTTCTGTGGAATTTTGTAGTTAAATAATCTTGGCATTTTCCATGCAGTTTTATGTGTTAAAGAAATTGAGATGAAAAGCATATTAAAAATCATGTTGAGGCTATGTGCCAGTATTATTGGGACCCACGAAGGTCATATTACTGTGAATTATTTGTTTAAATTGAAAATTCAAACTCAGTCATATTTATTTCATTGCATATCATATCTCAGTCTCTGTTGTTATTTATTGATACATCATATCATCATTTTTTGGCTATTCTCATGACATTGTGAGCCCATGAGAGAGAGACTGGAGAGATTGATGACTGTGGGAGGCCGAGGGCCTGATTGTGAGGATATTTTTGGGATCGAGCTGCATGCCGCAGCAGACCATGTTGGCTTTATATATATTATTACTATTATATGGATCGGGGTTGCTCACCTGCAACAGGCCTTAATGGCTTATTATGGCACGTGAGTTGTCCGTGCGGATTTTGATATGATATTATTGCACGTGAGTTGTCGGTGCAGCACGTGATTTGTCCGTGCAGCACGTGAGTTGTCCGTGCAGATTATAGCGCTTGGGCTGTAGGACCCCCTTTGGAGTTTGTACACACCTCCAGTGAGCGCAGGTACCTATTGAGTGAGTGTTCCGAGTGTTGAGTGACTGGGAGGCATGAGTGATTGTGAGGTATGCCCGAGGGGCTGTTTACGAGTGATTGTGAGGTATGCCCGAGGGGCTATTTACGAGTGATTGTGACGTATGCCTGAGGGGCTGTTTACGAGTGATCCTGAGGTAAGCCCCAGGGGATGTTTATGATTTTATCACTGAGTTGCATCGCATTAGCATGCACACATGACATACATGCATAGAGGTGTATTTTCCTCATGCTGTACAACATCACATCTTTCATGATTTCTCACACATTTTGATAGATGGGCATAGTGATGAATTTGTTTTTACACGTGTTATCTGGAAGGAAAATAAAACATCCCATTTATTATTGAAAGGATTTTTGGGAAAAGTTTTTGTTTTCAAACTTATTCATTTTTTGACAACTTCGGCAAACGATTTGGGTTTTCATTGATGTACTTGAAAGGAAGAACTATTATTTTTGAAATCATGATTTGGCTGAGCATTTTATCTTTGAGTTACTTCTGGTATTATTTGCTTTATATTGTTATGGACTGTTGTGGACTAGTGGGTTTGGACCCGACCTTGGTAGAAGCTCGTCACTACTTTCAACCTAAGGCTAGGTTCGTTACTTACTCAGTACATGGGGTCGGTTGTACTGATACTACACTTCTGCACATTGCGTGCAGATATTGGCTGCTGTGACCGATGGTTGCTGGATTTGAAGATGTACCCGCGTTCCTGTTGTAGCTGCCTCTTGTTCATGGTAGCCTTAGATTTATAAAAGTTTTGTTTATGTATTATTCAAACAGACTATGTAATTATTTTATTTTCGCGTTGTATACTCTATTCTTAGAAGCTCATCATTTGTACTACCAGTTCTTGGGGATTGTATAAGATTAAGATCTTTATTTACCTAAATTGCTTTAATAATTGTTATTGGAATTGGATAGTTGAAAGTTGGCTTACCTAGCGGTTGGGTTAGGTGTCATCACGACTAGTTGGATTTTGGGTCGTGACATATTTTGAGCACTTACTTTGAATTTAATTTCTATTTCAGTGTCCACCTTTGATGTAAGGCGACACTCTTATGTTCGTGGTTAGATCTTGTTTATTCCAAGTATCGTAAGGTAGATTATATCCTTGAAGTGGTGTCTTCTTGACAATAGTAATGTAGATATCACTTACGTTTGGAGTGGCCAAGTTTGTGTAAAGTAATTTGAGCTTTTTGCTTATATTTGATTTAATATCTTTATCATCACTTGCTTGGTTATGTGCTACATATACAATACCTAGTTTGGTATTTGTTTTCATCCTAATTGTCTTTAAAAAGGATTACAAGGTGGATAACATTGTTAGATCCACTTAAACTCCAGCAGAGGTTGCAAGAAATATGCAACCACCAGAAACGGTTAATGCACGTTCAAATAATTATGTTCCATTTCCTGAAGGATGAGAATTTTTGATAATATTAATTGAATCCCTGAAGTGAATATGACAATATTAATAAAGTTTGTAAATATGAACACACTCTTTATATGAATGTATTACAACTCAACTCTAGAAGAGGTAATATGATTGAGAGAATATATATTTAATATTTTATATTTTAAATTTGCTTCTGAAGTAGTAAAACAATTAAAATTTCTTCCTGAAGCAGGAAAATATTATGGGCGATGGTTTCTTGTGCTTAAACAAAATAATGACCTATTCAAAGTTATTTTTGAAGCACATTTTTATTCCCCGAAGTGAATGAAGAAATACCACAACTCACCTCCTAAAGAGGTAGAATAACAGATGATATAAATCTTATATTTGTGGAATAAAGATCATTGCCGCACGTACCTATTGTACGTAAAATATCTTGGATAATTTTATTAAGTATCATTCTAAGGCAAAAGGATTCTTGTAGAATGTTTTCTACTATAACCATATTAGTATATTATAGTTAGTTGCTATTGATTTCCTCGAAGAAGATAATAACTTATGTATCTTCCCCTCACGGACGTAATGACTATATGATTGCTGCTTTGATACAAAATATTCAGATGATAATAGCATTTCTCCATGAAGGAGACATCTGTCACAAAGTTGGCGGTAAAAATGCTGAAATTCTTAATTTTTGTCATTTATAAATTTAGAATTGTCTTTATATTGTTCATTTGATTATATTTTCTCTCATGATACCAGAAGTGTCTGAATCATATTGAATAGTACAAAATATATCAAAAAGTCCTTAAGAGCTAACTATTTGTCTAAAAGACACATGACACTAGTAGTGTCCGAATAATATTAAATTGTGGATAATAAATGAAAGCTCTCGAAGAGCTTATGTACAAATATGTCATTCATATTATATGATTGTGGTCAAAGCATATGTTGTAGTAAACCCGAAGTTTACTAATATAAATGACTATCATACTGAGACTACAAATAATTGGAAGATTGAACATCTTCTTATTTCCACAATTATAGGAGGTAAAATAATATGTATGTGAGAAGTTACCCGCCTTATTGTTCAATTTGTACTACATCACGTGTCACAGTAAATCAGAAGTTTACTAATGCAAAAGCAGTCACAGTAAACTAGAAGTTTTACTGAGGCAAAAGTAGCTACAGTAAATCAGAAATTTACTGATACTAAAGTAGCCACGGTAAATCAGAAGTTTACTGATGCAAATATTTATGCCATACTAAACCAGAAGTTTACTAAAATATAGCACATGCCATGCTCAACTTGAAGTTTTCAAGTGCAAATAAGTTATTAGTCGGTATAACCGATATTGCCAGCCGATTTAAGTATGATGAGCTAATTGAGAATTATGATAAGCATATATTGAAGAACTAGAAGATTCTTCAAAAATTCTCTTGGGTTGCTTGTTCTTATAATAAATTGATTATACCAGCTAAAGTTGGGTCAGTCCCTTGAATTCTGGAAGATATAAAAGGTGAATGTGGGCACATTCACCTATCATGTGAACCACTTATAGATGCATATATAAGATGGTTACATGTATGTTTATTGTCAATCTACAATTTGGCATTTGAAATTGCTTTTCTCAATTAAGAGCATAATTTTTGGATTATGTAATCAAGACAGTTCATCTTGATAAAGCTGGTTTATATCCAAGCCGGTTTAGCATTGAATACCTACTATTAATGGGTAAACTATTGCTTACGAGAATAATATTTTCTGTATTGGTCTAAGATTTTCTATATTGCATACATTAACACTTGTATGCATCAGACCAACAAGATATGATAAGTCCTCTTCTCACAATTAGTTCCGGATCAAAAATTAAATATTTTTACTATCTACCACAACGCACAAAGATAGGTTCCCCAAAGAAGATTGGGAATATATGTTAGTTTTTCTAACATTAGGGGGATGTAATAAGCAGCTAGCAAATAGTATGATCATCAAGTCAAATGCAGAAGCATTTGTTGATCCAAAATTAAATATTATATTTCAGTTGTAAATGCTCTTATTAAAATTAAAATCCCTGAAGGAAAATTTTTAATGCACGCATGAAGCATGGTAGACTAATTAGTTCCAAATGTAGCAATCCTTGAGAAGGATAGGAGCAAACAATCAACATGATACGACATAACATTTTGTAATGACCCGGCCGGTCGTTTTGAGAATTTAAGTTTCGTTCAGCAACATAAGGTCCTGAGCAGCTTCGTATTATGTGTATTGACTTTCGTGCATGGTTGAATTCAGTTACCGGATTATTCAGAGTCAAACCGGAAGAAGGATTCAAGTTTTGGAAGCTTAAGCGGTAAGAGTTGACCGAAAATTTGACTTTTGTGTAAACGGCTCCGGAATGGGTTTTGGATGATTTCAACAGCTTTGTATGGTAATTTTGGACTTAGGCGTGCATCCGGATTTAGATTTGGAGGTCCGTAGGGTGATTTGAAGCATTTCAGCGAACGTTGGAAAAGTGAAAGTTTGGAAAGTGGAGAGGTTTGACCAATAGTTGACTTTGGTGATATCAGGGTCGAAATATGATTCCGAGAGTTGGAACAGCTCCGTTATGTTATTTGGGATTTGCCTGCAAAATTTGACGTCATTCCGGGTTAATTTGATAGGTTTCGGCACGAGTTTTAGAAGTTGAAAGATTTGAAACTTCATAAGTTCGATTCATGGTGCGATTCATAGTTTCGACATTGCTTGATGAGATTTGAGACATTGAGAGAGTCCGTGTTTAGTTGTGGGACTTGTTGGTATGTTTAGACGGGGTCCCGAGGGCCTCGGGTGTGTTTCGGCTGGGCTACGGATCCTTTTCCCCTATTTTTGAACTGTTGTTCCTGTTTTGTGGTGTCCTTCTTCGCGATCGCGAAGCACCTTTTCGCGTTCGCGAAGTATTACTGCTGACAACCTCGAGATCCTTCTTCACGTTCGCGTTCAACCTCTCGCGTTTGTGAGGGTTTGCTTATCTTCTTCATCGCGTTCGCGATTAGCCACCCGTGTTCGCGAAGCTCTTTCTGGCAGCCTCATATTTCTTCTCCGCGTTCGCCGTCTCGCGTTCGCGTAGGTTCCGTCCCTTTTTCTTAACGTGTGCACTCCTTCCCTCGCGTTCGCGAAGGGTTTTTCTGGACAGCCTTACTTTCCTTCTTCGCGAACGCGAGCCTTTCTCCGCGTTCGCGATACTTTTAGACCTGGGCAGAATATAAGTTTTCTAAATCGAGGGTTATGCCATTTTTCATCATATTTTGACTTGTAGAGCTCAGTTTTGAGCGATTCTTTGTGGGTTTTTCAAGCAAATCGATTAGGTAAGTGTTCTTCACCTAGAATTTAATATATTCCACGATTTTATATTTATTTTTATAGTTTAATTTGTGTTTTGAGTTGAGGAAAATTATGGTGTTTGAAGAAAGTTTTCAAAATGAAAAATCATGATTTGAGGGATGAAATGGTATCGAATTTGTTAATTTTAGTATGGTTGAACTCGTATTGAAATGTGTGTTCGGGTTTTATGAAATTTGACGGGTTCCGAGGTGCGGGCCTGGGGGTCGACGTTTGGGTCGATTTTTAGATTTTGATAAAGATTGAGTCTTTATGATCCGGAATAGTTTCTTATGAGTTTTATTTGTGCTTTGAAGTTATTTTGGTTAGATTTGAGCCGTCCGTAGGTCATTTCACCTGAGAAGTTCATTTTAGAGTATCAGTTTGTCTTCTTTGAGGTAAGTATCTTGCCTTACCTTGTGTGGGGGAACTATTCCCTTAGGATTTGAGTCTTCTATGTTGATTGTAGTCCATGCACGCGAGGTGACGAGTACGTGCTCAAACTTATTTGTTGAAGTTGGCCTTTTAGGGTTCCTATGTCCTTGTATTCATTGAATATGCAGTTGTACTTGTTATGATTACGTTTTTTAATTACTAGTTTTNTCTTCTATGTTGATTGTAGTCCGTGCACGCGAGGTGACGAGTACGTGCTCAGACTTATTTGTTGAAGTTGGCCTTTTAGGGTTCCTAGGTCCTTGTATTCACTGAATATGCAGTTGTACTTGTTATGATTACGTTCTTTAATTACTAGTTTCACCTTTACCTGCTTAATTAGAATCAATTGCTTCATGATCCACTCTTACTGTTTAATTGATTCATATGTACCTTAATTGAAATTATTATCTCTTCCATTGCCATGTTATCTTTTCCCTAACTGCGTATCTTTATTTGAAGTTATAGTTGTCCCTTTTTGTAAATATTCACCCTTAATTGAGGTTATGGTGATTTTTTCGCTGCCCACCTTTATTTGAATTGGTTGTATCTCTTCCGTAATTGTTCAAACTTAAAAGAAGCTTAGATATCCTATGCCTTAGTGGACTTGCCCTTATTTGGAATTATTTGACTCGTGTTAGTTTCTTGTTGTTGAACCATATATTGTGCGAGCAGCTCATGCAAACAGCTTAGAAGTAGCTCAAGAAAAGCCTCGCAACTGCTTCCTTTCTTCTATAAATATNGCTTAGAAGTAGCTCAAGAAAAGCCCCGCAGCTGCTTCCTTTCTTCTATAAATAGAAGAGATTTCAGTTCATTATGTAGATCAGTTTGAAGTTGAATAATATATCAATCTCTCTCTATAGTTGTTTTCGGTTTATTTACTTTACAGTTTTTATTTTATAACATGTTTCTAGTTTTCTTTTGTACAGATGTTTACACTTTACATTTAGTAAATTGTTAATGTGCAAACATCTATATTAAGTAATGTTATACTTTCTTCTAAAAAAGGAAGTACTATTTTTGGACGGTATTTACCCTTAAAATGGATAACAATTAAATTTATACACAATTTTAAGGATATATGGATTGATTCAATACAAGTAATTGAGGATGTTAGATAAATAAATAAAAGATAAAACGAATAATCAAACCAGTTGTAATGATATGGCCCAGCTAGAACTTGGGTTGGACAATAGTTTTGCCCTCAATCGGACTCTCGGTTCGGAGCCAATATCTTTCTCCATGTCGATCCAATAGTAGCCGGCCCTGATTAATTTTCAAACCAAAGATTCCGCTCCCGAATGATTCCCGCAAGTGCCTTCGTGAACTTCTCTCAAGACATATTCGATATCTCCCGGCCCCAAGCATATGGCCAGTGGGCAATTTTCCAGTCTTCAAGTAATCTATGTACTTGTTCCTCCAATCCCAAGTTAAACACGAGGAGTTTACTTCGGCGTGAACTTCTTCTACTACCGACTTCATGAGTTGTACTATTGTCCCCGAGATGAACTCATCGTCATCAACCGAGGACCCCAAGTTAGCCAGAGCATCGGCCTCGCTGTTCTGATCTCGGGGCACGTGCTGTAGGGTCCATTCCTTGAATTGATGCAACATTTTCTGTAACTTGTCTAAATACCTTCGCATTCGTTCCTCTTTTACTTCGAATGTCCCATTGACTTGATTTACCACAAGGAGGGAATCGCACTTAGCTTCGACCACCTTGACCCCAAGTGTCACGATCCAAAATCCACTATAGGTCGTGATGGCGCCTAACGCTGCCAGCCAATGTCGATTTACCAATTTAATTACTCATTTTAGTATTTTGAAATCATAATTTTCCTTAATTGAATAGTAAAAAAGAGAATTTACAGAGTAAATAAAAATATTTACACGATCCACAATAATGAATAACCTGAAGGAACCCCCAAAACCCGTTGTCACAAGTGCATGAGCATTTTTCTAAGAAGCACAACAACAGTACAACATCTGTCCAGAATATAAATAAGACAGGAATAAATAATTAGTACGATGGAGACTCGGTGTACTGCGATGCGTAGCCTGGGTTGCAGCTCACGTAAAGTCTCCTCAACAGATTCGCCTATGCGCCAAGATGATCATCCAATGAACCTATCAGTTCCTGCACATTTAGTGCAGAAGTGTAGCATGAGTACGTAAATCAGCACGTACCCATTAAGTATCTAGCCTAACCCCGGATAAGTAGTGACGAGGGGTCGACATCGACACTTACTAAAGGTCCAATAAAATAATGTAATATAACATGAGCAGATATGAAGCATACGACAATTGTGGGATGGATCTATAAGTTACATAATCTCCCAATTACTTCTTTTAAAGCATGAATTTCTAAATCTTGTATTCTACCTTAACAGCTCAGAAAATGTCAAGTGCCATAACCAAATAAATAAGGATTACCATATAAAACGCCGGGAATTATTGGAAAGTTTATCTCGTGAATATTCAGACTAATAGCGTTATAACGCACGATTTCCTACTGAGGTCGTTAGTCGCGATCCAGAATAACTTGTACACTGCCGAGGGACATGCAACATGATCCATAGATGCATCTATATACTGCCGAAGCGTTCGGCCCGCTCTACAAGAAAAGGAAGGAAGTTATCGCATTACGAAGCACGTATTTACAATACCGTACATGGGTACAAAATGAATATAATCTTTACCATTTCTCAAACACAACTCAAAGTGTTAAGGCTTGGCCTAGTATACATATATTTATTTCCAAATCAATTTCATTTATAACTTCAATAAATTAAGCCAGCAACATGAGTTTAAATAATTCAAATATTACAAAATATGATCCTAAGTCTACCCGTACATAAACATGCTTTTGCTACGTACGGACTCTCGTCACCTCGTGCGTACGTAGCACCCATAACTAGTTTCACATAACAATAAATATCACCTAGGGAGTAGTTTCCCCCTCATAAGGTTAGACAGGAGACTTACCTCGCTCCGAAGTTCCAAAACCGGCTCCAAGGCCTCTCTAATACCTCAAACCAAAGCTCGTCGATCCAAAACTATTCAAACAATGTGCAAACCAATCAAAAGATACTCTAATACCCATAATTAATCAATTTAAACAATTTTTAACTCTGCTCGAAAAGTCAACGAAGCTAACCCCCGGGCCCACGTGCCCAGATTCCAAACTGTTTTGAAGATAATCTTTACCCATAACACCACGAACTTAAATATATAATTTATTCTCAATTCCATGTTCTATTTTGTGGTCAAAATCCAAAAATACCAAATTCTAGGTTTTCTACCAAACTTCCAAAATTTTCCTAAATTTTCCCCCTTAAATCCACATATATACCTTACATTAAGCTCACTACAAGTGGGAAATTACTTATCTTGTGTTACATGATGTAAACTCTTCAGAATCGCCAAAGAACCGAGCTCCAAAAATCACAAATGAAAATGACAAAATGACCAAGTTCGATCCCCTTATGTTCTGCCCAGTTTCCGCTTCTGCGGACATATTTGTGCATCTGCCGCCTCGCTTTTACGACCCAATATGCGCATCTGCGGAGTACACTACCCGGCTGAGATCTTGCATCTGCGGAAGCATTTTTGCTATTGCGCAGGCGCTTCTGCGATGGCCAATCGCGCTGCGGACCAGCCGCTTCTGCGTCTTCATTCTCGCTTCTGCGATTCCGCAGGTGCGGAAATTTCTTCACATATGCGGCCAATTCCTTGGCCCTTTCCGTTTCACTTCTGCGAGCTCGACCCCGTTTCTGCGACCAAGACACCGTAGAAGCGATCACACCAACTGCTGCCCAGCTTCAGCATTTCTCAAGTCCAAAAATTAATCTGTTAACCATCCATAAATCACCCAAGGCCCTCGAGACCTTAACCAAATATACCAACATGTCCCAAAATACAATACGAACTTAGTCGAGCCTTCAAATCACATCAAACAATACTAAAACCATTAATGGCACCCCAATTCAAGCTTAATGAACTTTAGAACTTCAAAGTTCTACATTCGACGCCGAAGTCTATCTAATCAAGTCCGATTGACCTCAAATTTTACACACAAGTCATAATTGACATAACAAATCTACTCCAAGGCTCGAAACCCCAAACAGACATTGATAATATAAAAATCCACTTCAAACCAAACCTAAAAAATTCTTAAACTTTCAAAATGTTAACTTTCCATAATAAATGCCGAAATACTCCAGGGTGATCCGATACTCAAACCGAACATACGTCCAAGTTCAAATAATCATACGAACCTATTGGAACCTTGAAATCCTAATTCCGAGGCCGTTTACTCAAAAAGTCAAACCTTAGCCAATTCTTTCAACTTAAAGTTTCCGAATTTAGATTTTTCTTTCCAATCAACTCCGAACTTCCCGAGTTCAATTCCGACCACACGTACAAATCATAATACCCGAAGTGAAGCTACTCAAGGCCTCAAACTGCTAAACATTGTACTAGAGCTCAAAACGATCGGTCGGGTCGTTACACTAAGACTTTTAGCTAATTCGAGACCTGCAATCATAGCCTCATACTCTACCTCATTTTAGTCAATTTCACAGTTTTAATAGACTGCCTAACTACATTACCCATAGGAGGCTTCAGCACGATCCCGAGCTTGGACCATTGTGTTTGAGGCACTGATAAGTGGGGATTTTGACTACTTATTAGCGCCTTTTAGCTTTTGTTTTAGTCTATAAGCATTGAATTATGTTCCCGAAACTAATGAAATGTGTAAAATTGCAGGAATGCTGGATGTTGGAGCTAAATTGGGCAAAACCACTTTGACCGAGAGGTATTGAGTGGGTAATTGAGAGTTGATAGCTATAACAAGTGTCGTTCGTTAAATGGGTCCAAATTCTTGAGGTAGCCCCCGAGGCTAACAATAATTCTCTTTTAACTTCGGGCACTAAGGCCGGCGTAAAGTCGGCCACAAAGTCATCCGAAATTTGAGATTTTATGGCAGTTCGGGGTCAATACTCGATATCATACCCGCTGATTTTGATGGCCCATTTGGCCAATAGGCCCGAGAGCTCGAGCTTGTGCATGATGTTCCTCAGTGGGTAAAAGGTTACGACATATATAGGGTGACATTGAAAGTACGATTTTAGTTATCTGGAGGCGCTTAGCAAAGCGAGCGCCAATTTTTTCAGGTGAGGATATCTTGTTTCGGCCTCACCTAGAGTTTTACTANGTGGGTAAAAGGTTACGACATATATAGGGTGACATTGAAAGTACGGTTTTAGTTTTCTGGAGGCGCTTAGCAAAGCGAGCGCCAATTTTTTCAGGTGAGGATACCTTGTTTCAGCCTCACCTAGAGTTTTACTGACATAGTAAATAGGAAATTACGTACCTTCCTCTTCCAGGACCAAAAATCCACTTACCGCCACCTCGGACACTGCCAAGTAGAGGTACAGTTGCTCATCCATCTTCAGAGTGTGGAGCAGTGGCGGACTCGAAAGGTATCGTTTGAGTTCTTCCAAAGCTTATTGGAATTCCGGAGTCCAGGAAAAATTATTCTTATTTTTCAACAGTGAGAAGAATCGATGGCTTTTGTCCGAGGACCTTGATATGAACTGGCGCAGGGCGGCTATACGCCCGGTCAGCCTCTGAACGACCTTGACGCTGTCCATCATGATGATGTCTTCTATGGCCTTGATCTTGTCAGATTAATCTCCATCCCCCGATTAGATACCACGAATCCGAGGAAATTTCCCGATCCGACCCCGAATGCGCACTTCTCCGGATTCAGCTTCATATTATATTTTTTCAATACGTCGAAGGTTTCCTACAAATGTTTTAAATGGTCCTCTGCTCACAGGGACTTAACTAACATGCCGTCAATATAAACTTCCATTGAATTTCCTATTTGTTCTTCGAACATTCGATTTACTATGCATTTATAGGTGGAACCAGCGTTCTTTAATCCGAATGGCATTACATTATAATAGTAGGAGCCAAATTTAGTGATAAGGAAAGTCTATTCTTGGTCGCCCGGGTCCATCCGAATTTGGTTGTACCCAGAATAGGCATCGAGAAAGCTGAGTAGCTCGTGCCCGGCCGTCGCGTCGATCATCCGATCGATGTTAAGCAAAGGAAAAGAATCCTTAGGGGAAAAAAACCTTTGTTACTTAGGAATATCACATTGAAAGAGTAAAACTAGATTTGTATATAGGGGGCACTCAATTTGAGAACCCCTCCAAAAATAGGCATGTGCCGCTAAGTGCAGTGCACACACGGTATTCTTTAGTAAAAGGCGAAAGAATAGTTCGCTTTGTAGTTTGTACTTGATGTTTGGCATATTTCGATATGTGTTGATATTACTTTACCCATGTTTTAACCACTTCTTGATGTTGTTTAATATTTAAAACTCCCAACGTGGTGTAATTTTTGGTTTGATGACTAATTAAGTTATGTGTGACGATTTAAGGTGTTCGGAGTGCAAAATATGAA
>AWOL01S0044182.1:102572-113081 GCA_000715115.1 Nicotiana otophora | reverse complement strand
TATATATATATTTATATATATAACGCTCTTTTAAAAAGCGTTATATATAAAAAGGTCATTCTTTTTTTTAAACACACATTTCCGTCGTACTTGTCCAAAAGAACCACAAATGGGTTCTGGACTCGTATGAGTTTAATGTTGGACTACTCCTACCATTCTGGCCACACCTGCTAAATTGGTCTGATCCTCCCCCGAAGAGCAAGAGTTATCGATAGACATTACGTACTTGAGCAGAAGTTGAAAAAGTTCTAAAGTTTTTAAATTCGGACGTTGACTTTTCACGTGGAACAAAATGGAAGATCTGTGAGTGCAAATTATTATTTCACTTGAAATCCTCTTTTAACAGGTTCTTTATATTTCACTCTTATTTCAAAATTGAAGTTTAATATTTGTAAATACTCTTGGGTGATACTTTCCCATCTTCCAGAATGTATGCATTGATGTTTTATTGAGGCAATGATTAGTCAAGGTTACATACTGCAATAACTGAATTTTCGAGTCAACATATGTGCTAAATAAAACATAGGTGCTAAAACCTATTGTCCCTGATTTTTTAGGGTTAATTTCACCCATGGTCATCCAAGTTATCATTTATTTCACAAAAGTCACTTATCTATTTTTCATCACTTAAAAGTTAACTTTACCTTCGTAACTTGAAAGTCATTCTAGTTCAAAACATATAAAATATCCAATAACAAATATGACATGACATTACATTTAATTAAAAAATCTAACAATAATATCACATAAGGTTAAATAGATCATATCTAAGTTAGACTCATTTCTTCCTCAGCCCGATTTCGGACAGTTTTTTGAATATTAGTTTTAATTTATTTTATATAAAAAATTCTTTAAAAATAAATTTTGCGGGAATCTAAAATAGTTTCTCACATTTTTGCGCCAAACAACAATCCGACCGAAGTCGGTCGGTTTCGTAAAAAACAAATTAAAAAATAAAATATTTTAGAAAATCGACCGACTTCAGTCTCAGATAACATATAAATGTATCACAAACAAACAAGAAAAATAAGCTAATAAGAACTTATTTTCACAAATTACTATTCCATTAAAGTCAAAATATTGGTAAGAAATACCCATAATGAAATTGCATAGTAGAAGGTCACTACTAAAAATTCGGCCAAAACCGACCGCGGCCAACCGACCGAAGTCGGTCGGTTTCGTAAAAAACAAATTAAAAAATAAAATATTTTAGAAAATCGACCGACTTCAGTCTCAGATAACATATAAATGTATCACAAACAAACAAGAAAAATAAGCTAATAAGAACTTATTTTCACAAATTACTATTCCATTAAAGTCAAAATATTGGTAAGAAATACCCATAATGAAATTGCATAGTAGAAGGTCACTACTAAAAATTCGGCCAAAACCGACCGCGGCCAACCGACCGAAGTCGGTCGGTATATATATATCCATTAAAGTCAAAATATTGGTAAGAAATACCCATAATGAAATTGCATAGTAGAAGGTCACTACTAAAAATTCGGCCAAAACCGACCGCGGCCAACCGACCGAAGTCGGTCGGTATATATATATCCATTAAAGTCAAAATATTGGTAAGAAATACCCATAATGAAATTGCATAGTAGAAGGTCACTACTAAAAATTCGGCCAAAACCGACCGCGGCCAACCGACCGAAGTCGGTCGGTGTATATATATATATATATATATATATACACCGACCGACTTCGATCAGGTTTTTTTGGCGCAAAAGTGCGGAAAACTATTTTAGAATCCCGCAAAATTTATTTTTTAAGAAACCTACCAAAATCTGTCGGTTTTTCATATAAAATAAATTCAAACTAATATTCAAAAAATTATCCGAAATAGGGCTGAGGAAGAAATGGGTCTAACTTAGATATGGTCTATTTAAGCTTATGTGGCATTATTGTTAGATTTTTTAATTAAATGTAATGCCATCACTACCAGAAATCCGGTAAACACCGACCAAAAAAACTGACCAAAGTTGGTCGCTAATGGCCAATAACCGACCAAAATGCGATAATTTACGTGTGGACGGTATTTTAGGGGTCGGAAAGGAATACCGACCAAAGTTGGTCGGAAACTACCGACCAACTTTGGTCGGTCAATTAAATTCAAAAACAAAAATATTGCCAAACAAATCGACCAAAGTTGGTCGGTTTTTTCCGACAAAAGTTGATCGGTATTTTAATTATGTAATCAAAAGATTTACCATCTCAGAATCGAACCGGGGTCTGTACTGTGGCATGATACTATTCTACCACTAGGCCATTGATGCATTTTGTTTTAAGACTGTCTTTTATTTGATTTATACTCTTTAATTGTATTTTCACACGAAAATAACCGACCAAAGTTGTTCGGTTTTATTAAAAAGTAAAATTACCGACCAAAGTTGGTCGATTTTTTTAAATGACCGGCCGAATTAACCGACCAATTTTGGTCGGTTTTTTTAATATTAATTTTTATTTATTTTAATTGAAAACCGACCAAAGTTGGTCGGATTTTTGAAAAATAAATTTCGCAGGACTCAAACATAGTTTTCCGCATTTTTGCGCCAAAGAAAACCGATCAAAGTTGGTCAGTTTCGTAAAAAAAATTAAAAAATAAAATATTTTGAAAAACTGACCAACTTTGGTCGGTTTTTTGACCGACCAACTTGGTCGGTTTTTGCCGAATTTCTAGTAGTGTATGTCATATGTTTTATTAAATATTTTATAAGTTTTGAACTAGAATGACTTTTACGTTACAAAGGTAAAATTGAGTGACTTTTAAGTGATGAAAAATAGATAAATGACTTTTGTGAAATAAATGATAAGTTGGATAACCTTCACTGAAATTAATCCTGATTTTTGAGTATAGGGACAAATGATTCTATATTATTCATTTCTTATCGCTTCGCTCAATAGTTTCTTTATAACATAAAGCTGGTATCTAGGATTTGGAGAGGATAGATGCACTTATACAACTTTGAAATCGTTATTAGGGATGTCAATAATTTTTTGAAGACCGAATAATTGAATGTTACCAAAACTGATTTAGTTTATTTTTAATAAGTGGATTCCAATATAACTTTATAACTGCAGCAAATAATCATAAAAAAAAAAAATTATAAAAAGAAATTGAAAAGACATTGGAACGAACCAAATGAATCTGTAAGCATAAAATATATTTTATGTATCAAGTTTGAAAAAAATATCAAGGCATTAAAATCTTTTAACATGAGCCTTGGACGGCCTTGGGGTAGATTCAAATGAAAACGATTACAATTAACATCCAAACCTACTTTACTACTATTGAAACTAAATTGGTTTTGATAACTTTCAGCAACAAGCCATCAATGATATTTTCACAGTGCACCACATCTACATTTTACCCATGGGTTCCCATGTAAGCTATGAGTCAATTATTTATCATATATACATGGAGCTTTGTTTGAGAGGATGGGTGCATGTGCACCAAACTTGTCCATATACACGTAATCATTCTACGACAATGGTCTAGTTGGAGCTTCCAATGGGCAATGGCAATGGCGCCTCTGTGTTCTCTAACAAGGGCTCAACAACTGCTGCTGAATCATGCAACCTCTGTCTTATTTCCAATAATCTAAACTGTTTTACAATAACAACCAATATTCCCGAGAGAGCAAATATTAGAAATACCGATGAAATAGTCCACATTTTAGAGTTGAACTTTTGATGATTATGATCATCAGCAGTAGGAGAAGGACTCGGAGCAATTGCATCAGCTGTAGGAGAAGGACTCGGGGCAATTTTGTCAGCTGTTGGAGAAGGACTCGGGGCAATTCCACCAGCTGTGGGAGAAGGACTCGGGGCAATTTTATCAGCTGTAGGAGAAGGACTCGGGGGAATTCCATCAGCTGTGGGAGAAGGACTCGGGGCAATTTTATCAGCTGTAGGAGAAGGACTCGGGGCAATTTTATCAGCTGTAGGAGAAGGACTCGGGGCAATTCCATCAGCTGTGGGAGAAGGACTCGGGGCGATTCCACCAGCTGCGGGAGAAGGACTCGGGGCAGTAGGAGGAGGACTTGGAGCAACTTTCACCTCAGCAACTATAGCAAAATGGCCTTGTATTCTGGTTAAACAAATATTTCCATCTGTGACATCGCGAAACTCAACCCAATTATTCGGGTAGAAATAAACACACTTGAGCAAAGACCCCTTGGGAGCAGGCTGCACATAAGGAAACCTAATGGTGATAGGATCTTTCAGTGCTAGTATATCCAATTCGGGTACATTTTTGGCATACAAATCATAAGCATCATAAGCCAAGATACCCAAAAGCGGTGTTAGATAAGTGTAACCAGGCAAAGGATAATAAAAAAAGGACCAATTAGCCAAGTTTTGGTAAACCAGAACAAGTTTCCTTGCATAAGGCTCCTCAATGATACCAGATGGGATAAAAAATTCTCTATAGTAGCCATAGATTTTCCGTTTTAAGTTGTGTCGTCTAAGCATCAAGGCTGAAATTCTAATTCCTGTCAAGTTGCAAGGGACATATGCATCATAAGGAACACCAGTTCTGGCTCTTGGCCAGGTTAATTCCCTGAATGCATATTGCTGAAGTAAGGAATCAAGTGAGTTTTTGGCAGATGAGTCTGAAGTAATTGATTCAGATCCAATCACAACAATAACAAGAAACCAGAAAATTATGTTGAAATAACTTGCTGAATGCATCAGAATAGGAGGAATGTTTATATACTTGAATTGAACTATGAAATTTGGACAAAAAGGGAACTAAAAAGAATGAAATTTGGAATAGGATGATAGAAAATGGAATATGTGTGAACTGCAGATCTCAAGAAAGAATAAGTGGGGAACCAGTAATTAAGGCCACAGCTGGTCAAAAGTCAACCTTTTGAATTGTGAGCTACGCTATTTGGGTTGGCTTATTTATTTATTTTCAACGTGCTTATTTGTTTAATCGAGTTTAATTTATGTGCGTTCTTCAATGTATATGTTTACACTGTCAACTTAAATTAGCTGCAATAACATGCAAATGCTTGCAACACGTTTGATCTAATCTATATATTACTATTTTTGTTCACTTTTACTTATCCAATATTCTAAAAATATATTTTCACTTTTACTAGTCACTTTTAGCATATCAAGAGAAGACAATTTCTTATTTCTTATTATACTCATAGCATTAGTTAGTCATTTCAAATCATTTTCTCAAAATCATTAAAAATATGCATCATTAATATGGGTATCATGATAAACTATGCACTTCATTTATAATTTCTTAAGAGGCGTGAAAAGTTAAAACGTGACAAGTAAAACTGAACGGAGAGAATATTTCGTTTGTCTTTTTTACCTTTTAAAAATATATTTTATATTGGACAAAATTATAATTTAAGTTATTTTTTAAAATTTTAAAATTAAAAATAACTAAAATCTTACTTATTAAATCATTCCTTATGTGAATTAAATATGAAGTTCTAATATTTAGGACATTAAAGTTAATTAAACTTTCACTTTCACTACTAAAAAGAAGGGAAAACTGACTGTCAAAACTGACAGATGTTGGTCGGTAATTGCCAAAAATCGACTGAAAATCGACTGATTCGTGGCGGTCGGTAGAGCTAACCTACCGACTTCGGTCGGTATTCTCCGACCGATTTCGGCCGATCAATTAAATTCAAAAAAGAAAAATTGCCGAAAACCAACCGAAGTTGTTCGGTATTTTTAATTATTTAATTAAAAAATACACCATCTGGGAATCGAACCAGGGTTTATACTGTGGCAGGATACTATTCTACCACTAAATCATTGGTGCATTATATTTTAAAACTGTCTTTCATTTCATTTATACTCAATAATTATATTTTTGCGCAAAAAATCGACCGATGTCGGTCGATTTTATTAAAAAATAAAATCACTGATCGAAATCGGTCGATTTTTTAAAATGACCGGCTGAAATAACCGATTGATTTTGATCGTTTTTTGAATTTTAATTTTTTTAAAATGAAAAACTGACAAACGTTGGTCGGTTTCTTGAAAAATAAATTTTGCGGGATGCAAAAATATTTTTCCACATTTTTGCGCCAAGATAAACCGACCAAACTTGGTTGGTTTCGTAAAACATAATTGAAAAAATAAAATATTTTGAAAAACCGACCGACTTCGGTCTGTTTTTTGACCGACCGAAGTCGGTTTTGGCCAAATTTCTAGTAGTGTTTATATAAATTATTAAAAAAAAAAAAGAAAAAACCATCGATAATTTAAAAATATGAACTAAAACACAAAATCATGTAAAAGCATAAATGTACGAATAATCTATATCCTACTTTTTCCAACAATAAAACTCCACGATAACTTTGTTCCTTGTCCTAATATTTTAATCATACAAGGTCAAGTTTGCCTCTATATCTTCTTTCATACCAAACTATTTGTCATTCATAATTTTGAATCGATAAGTAGTTTATTTAAAAGTTTGGCTATTAAATATACTTTTCTATTTTTAAAATTTACTACGACAAATATTTCTACAAGTAGTATCACCATCAGAGTTAGAAACTGTTATGTAAAGTAAATACTCTTGACCTGAAACCTCGTCACTACTTCACTGAGGTTATTCAGAATACTTACTGAGTACATGAGACCGATTGTACTCATACTACACTTCTGGACCTTGCGTGCAGATCTGGGAGCTGAGCTGTTGTAGATGATGGAGGCTAGCATTGAACATCTACCTGCGTTCCATATATAAGCTACCACTTATTCTTGGTAGTTTAGGATGTGTACTTTGTTTATGTATATTCAAACATATATTCTATTTAATTTTCTTACCAGCCTTATAAATTAAAATCTTAAGGGCTCATGATCTGTACTACTAATCCTTGGGGTATTTTGTATGGATATTTATCTTCTTATTTATTGTTATTGATGATCATTCATTCGAGTTATATTATTCATAGTTTGGCATATCTAGCATATTGGGGTTAGTTGCTGTAACGACCCAACCAGTCGGTTTGAGCATTTACACTTCGCTCGGTAGTTTGAGGGTATGAGTAGTTCCGTATGATGCATTATGACTTTACTGACTAACCTCCTCACCTCCTATTAGCATAGTAGCTCGTACACTTGTGACACCAGATTCGGGGATGTATTGTGATGATTCGGTAGTTATGGTCTTCCGCACTTTATTTCAGTAATTGACTTCTGTTAAATTTAATTTGTTTAAAAATGGTTAAGATTATTTTAACGTTCGCTTGATTAGCAAGTGAAATGTTAGGCACCATCACGGTCCTGAAGGTGAAAATTTTGGGTCGTGAGAGGAAGGTGAATTTGCCAAAAGTTTTCTGCAACAAAAGCACATGAAGAAGAATAAATCAGCAATTCAAATGTTCATGTTCTCACATGAGCCACGGCCAGGTTCTCCATCATTACATCACCCACCGGAGTTGTGTTATTTTTCAGATCTTATTGATCCGTCCATCTTATTAGGGCGGAGAGTTTTTATGAACTCCAAACTTTTTGAAACTAAACCATCCTTGCGAACGCGTAGGACAAAAACTCCCAGGCCCAGCTTATCTTACTCGAACACGACCAGTCAATCGCGAACGTGGAGCACAACTGCCCAGACCTTCGCGAACACGACTGCCTTATCGCGGACGCGTTAAACAAAATGGCATCCGGTCCAAAACCTTCTTCGCAGATGCGTCTCTACTTCCGCGTTCACGAAGGACAAAACTAGCACCAACAAACCAGCATATCCACTTAGCCAAACTTGGTATGAAACCACCCCGAAACACACCCGAGGTCCTCGAGACCCCGTCCAGTCACATCAACCAGTCCCAAAACATGAAACGAACCTGCTTAAGGCCTCAAATCACACCAAACAACATCAAAACTACGAATCGATGACCAAAATCCTTCTCTAAACTTTCAAACTTCCAAACTTCGACGAACGTGTCCGAATAGTATCAAAACATTCTTGAATGATGCCAAACTTTGCGTATAACTCACAGATCACAATAAGAACCTATTTCAAGGCTCGGAACCCCAAACGAAAATTGATAATATCAAAATCCACTTCAAACCAAACTTATGAAATTCTTAAGCCTTCAAAATGACAACCTTCCATAATAAGCGTCGAAATGCTTCCGGACTACCCGATACTCAACCTGAACATAAGCCCAATTCTGAAATCACAATACGTACCTATTGAATCCTTCGAATCCCGATTCCGAAGTCGTTTACTCCAAAGTCAAACCTTAGTCAATTCATCCAACTTAAAGCATCTGAAAACCTGAAAATCAAAACCGATGATTCACACAAGTCATAATATATTATACGATGCTATTCAAGACTTCAAATAGCTGAACGGAATGCAAATGTTCAAACTGACTGGCTGGATTATTACATACATCAATGCTAAACTCAATCTCCCTTTTAGGAGGAAGGCCTGGGAGTTCATCTGGGAAAACATCTGGAAATTCATTGACCACGGGGATTGATTGTAGAGTAGGCAGATTCGCCTCCGCATTCCTAACGCGAACGAGATGATAAATGTACCCTTTTTAGATCATCTTTCTTGACTTAAGATAGGAAATAAACCTACTTTTCGGCGTAGCAATGTTCCCCTTCCATTCATTGATGAATTCACCAGGAAACTGAAACCTACCCATCTTCGTACAATAACCAACATTTGCATAGCATGATGCCAACCAGACCCTTCCTATTATCACATCGAAATCAACCATTTCTAACTCAAATAAATTCGCTGAGGTTTGATGACTACAAATCATAATTGTGCAACCTCTATATACCCTTCTAGCAATCATAGAATCTCCTATCAGAGTGGATACTACAAGTTATTTACTTATCAATTCAGGTTCAACGCCAAACTTATTAGCCACAAAGGGTGTAACATATGATAATGTAGATCCGGGATCAATCAGCGCACATATATCATAAGAAAACATAGATAATATACCTGTAACAAATGATCAAATAAACAATAATAACTTAAGCAGGAATATCTTAATTAAATAGGCAATTATTCACAATAAGCAAATTCCAACCCGCATGCTTTGACTCAACCACAATGCATAAGTACTCGCCACCTCACATATATGTTGTACCCGCACATCTAATCAAGTACCAAATAGACAAACAAGTCCTACTCCCTCAAGTCAAGGTTAACCACGACAGTTACCTCGCTTTGCAACCAACTAAAGATTCCAATACACCTTTTGCCTCGCGAATTAGTGTTTGAATGCCTCGAATCTAGTAACAAATAATTCAATATACTCAACACGATTCGTAGAAATTAATTCCACATGGAATTTCTAATTTTCAGAATTAAATTCCGAAATTCATCTCAAAAATCAACAGTGGGACTCATGTCTCGAATCTCGAAAAAACTTATAAAATCCGAACACCCGTTCCGAGACGAGTCCAACCATATAAAAATTATCAAATTCCGATGTCAAATGGACCTTCAAATCCTAAATTTTCGTTTTTGAAAAGTTTTACGAAAATTCTAATTTCTTCCATCTAAATCCGAAATAAACAATGAATATGGACATGAATTTATGAAATATCATCAATATATAATAAGGAACACTTACCCAGTTTGAAGTAGTGAAAAACTCCTTCAAATCGCCCAAAAACCGAGGTTTTAAAACCCAAACGAAATGAAGAAATATGGCCATTTCCGACCCCTTAGGGGTCGTTTGGTATGAATATGGCTTATGTTGCATCCGTAGATGACTCGAGATTCTGTCGACCTACTAGAGCATAGGTTCGATTTGGAGTACCACTCGAACTCGGCACTGCACCTCTACCTCTACCTCGACCTGTCGACTGCTGAAAACCCCGTGCTAGAGATCGAATTGATGAGGAAGAACCAGACACAGATCCAGTCGACTGAGCCATACCACCACCTCCTCTGTTAGGACAATCCCGCATCATATGGTTAGGTTGTCCTCAAGAATAGCATGCATCGGAACCTCGATGGCATAGTCCAAAGTGGGCCTTGCCGCATTGATCACAATGGGGTGTTGGGGGGTCTAGTATGACTAGTATCCCTATGATATTGCGAGCTTGATGCCCGTGAACTTTGAGCTGGACCAGAATAGGTAAATCGATCATACAAAGGCCTCTGATACTGTAGAGGAGCAATAGCTACCGGTGGTGCCGAACTCCTTGAAGATTGGGTCCTAATACTACCTCTGAAGTCACTAGAATACCCTGCGAATCTTGCTCTCAAATTGGTGAGTAGTTTCTTCCATATATATATAAGAAGTAAATAATTATATGATGCCAAGTGGTATAACCATAAGACGAGTTGAGAATTAGATTCGAGTTGGAGTTTTAAGAAAAACTAAACTTCTTTTCTAACTAAAAAAAACCTTTTGAATTTTAAATTTTGAATTAATTGGTTATTCTATTCGAATGATATAAATATAGATATCTTATAATTAGCTATAATTAAAATATATATATATATATATATATATATATATATATATATATATA
>AWOL01S0044182.1:81541-94148 GCA_000715115.1 Nicotiana otophora | reverse complement strand
GCGCCTAACATTTCACTTGCTAGGCAAGCCAACGTTAGAATAATATTATCTATTTTTAAAACAATTTTAAAATTTATTAATAATCAAAGAACAAATGCGGAAGTAAAGTCTGAAATGTAGTGAATAATCCATAAAAACAACGGTCTCTAAATACCATCCCAGAATTGGTGTCACAAGTGCATGAGCTTCTAGAATAATACAAATAAAAGTCTGTATAAAATAAAGCTGTGTGGAAATAAACACACATCTAAGTAAAATAGACGGGGACTTCAGAACTGCGGACGCCATGCAGTTATACCTCAAGTCTCCTCCGAGTAGCTGAAATCCGAGCAAGTCTATGGCACGCCGCTGGGACCAACGCCGAAATCTGCACAAGAAGTGCAGAGTGTAGTATCAGTACAACCGACCCCATGTACTAGTAAGTGTTGAGCCTAACCTTGACGAAGTAGTGACGAGGCTAAGGAGGGTCACTTACATTACATGTACGTAATATTAGTAACAACAAAAATAATAGAAATAGATCAGGTAACACATTTATAATAATTGAAGCCAACTCAGCAGTCATAACCAATTATCATTTCCATCAATTCTGTTGCAGCGTGCAACCCGCTCTCACAATATATTCACATTCGGTTATGTTGCGGCGTGCAGCCCGCTCCTCCAATATATTCATTTTAATCAAGTCTGTTGCGGCGTGCAACCCGATCCCCCAATATATATATATGTATGTCGACTTTTAAATAAGTTTGTTGCGGCGTGCAACTCGATCCTCCAATATGGACTTTTAATAAGTCTATTGCGGCATGCAATCCGATCCTCCAATATATTCATTATAATTAATTCTATTGCGGTGTGCAACCCGATCCTCCAACATATTCATTTACCAATTCTTATAGAAGAAATTTCCCCAATAAATACTACAATTAATATAAAATTATAAGACAACAAGCATACAATAATTATGATTTAATTATGAAACAAACAAAGGCAAATAGCAAATTATTATGGAAATCAGAGAGAAAATATGCAGTTTAATATTTAATATGTTAAATGTCAAATAACAATTAAGGAACATAATTCAAATAGCATGTAACAATTAATGCAGGAATTCAAGAATTAATATTTGACAAAGAATAGGAGAAAAATAATTATTATAATAATTAATTCATGATTTAAAACAATTTATGAATTTTCAAATAAGCAGGCAAACAATTAATTTGAGGACGTATAGACGCTCGTCACCTCGCCTATACGTCGTTCAGATGCAGTTCACATAACAAAAACTTTAAGGGTTCTATTTCCTCAAGTCAAGGTTAACAACGACACTTACCTCGCTTTGCAAATTCCAATCAATTACTCGACCATAACTTTTCCTTTTAAATTTGTCTCCAAAGACTTCAAATATATTCATAAACAATTCGATATTTTCAATACGAATCATAGGAATTAATTCCATATGAATTTACAAAATTTTCGGATAAAAATCCGAAATTTATTAAAATATTCGGCAGTGGGACCCATATCTCAAATCCCGAAAAACCTTATGAAATCCGAACACGCATTCCGAGAAGAGTCCAACCATACAAAAATTATCCAATTCCGATGTCAAATGGACCTTTAAATCTTAAATTTTCGTTTTGGGAAGATTTTATAAAAATCTGATTTGTTTTCCATAAATTCACGGATTCATGATATAAAAGAGTATAAAATCATGAAATATAATCAATATAGGATAAATAATACTTACCCCAATGTTTTCCCATGAAAATCGCCCAAAGCTCGCCTTACCCGAGCTCAAAAATGGAAAAGGGTTGAAATGGGATGAATTCCATTTTCCACAACTTAAGTTCTGTTTTTAGGACTTTTACCCTTCGCTAACGCGGTCAGTGCCTCGCGTTCGCGAAGCACAAATTTGTGTTGTCCCATTTTACACTTCGCAAACACGAGGGCTACTTCGCAAACGCGAAGCTTGCTTAGCTTGGCCTTCACGTACGCGAGATGCCCTTTGCAAACGTGAAGGAAATATTCCTGGCCAGCCTCTTTCCCTTCGCGAACGCGAGACTTTGGTCGCGAATTCGAAGCTTTGAACCTCAAGCCTTCGCGAACGCGGTCACTCTATCGCGAACGCGAGGCACAAAACATGCCAGCCCTAATTTGCTCTTCGCGTTCGCGAGAGTACCTTTGTGAATGCGAAGAAGAACACACCAGAAGCCTGAAGTCTGTAGAAAACCAGATTTCCTAAGTCCGAAAATGATCCGTTAACCACCCGAAACCAACCCGAGCACTTATAGCTCCAAACCAAATATGCACCCAAGTCCTAAAACACCATACGAACTTGCTTGCACGATCAAATCGCCAAAATAACATCAAGAACTACGAATCGGACACCAAATCAAAGGAAATTTCCAAGAAAACTTTAAATCTTATATTTTTACAACCGGACTTCCGAATCACGTCAAATCAACTCCGATTCTCACCAAATTCGGCAGACAAGTCATAATTATTATAGTGGACCTACACCAGGCTCCGGAACCAAAATACGGACCCGAGGTCAATAAATCCAATATCAGTAATTTCTTAAAAATCATTAAGCTTTCAAGCTTTTAATATTTCATCAAAATTCTATATCTCGAGCTAGGGACCTTAGAATTCGATTCCGGGCATATGCCCAAGTCCCAAATCACGATACGAACCTACCAGAATTGTCAAAACACTGATCCAGGTCCATTTTCTCAAAATGTTGACTAAAATCAACTCATGTGAGATTTGTTTAAAGCTCTATTTCACATTTTAATCCACTTTTCACATAAAAACTTTTCGGAAAATTGTGCGGACTGCGCATGCAAGTCGAGGAATGATAAATGATGCTTTTCGAGGTCTTAGAACACAGAATTACTTATTAAATTTAAAGATGACATTTTGAGTCATCACACTCAAGCTATGCAAATGTCACGACTCCTTAGTCTAAAACAAGAGAAATGACACTATCGTTATTGTTTAAGCATCACAACTATTATATATCGACCGCAGCCTATTTTACGATGAAACAGACAATACCTACTCTATTTATATGACTTCCCACAAGTTAAAATAATCACAAAACAGCCCAAAAAACATCAATAATAATAATATTAAGCCTCCCAAAATAGTCCACCAACCAACAACATTACTAACAAGCCTTTCGATAGATAACTCACAAGTTCTAGCTTCAAGGACTTAGCTGCAACTTGGATAATCTTAAGTACATGTAGAGTAAGAGGTTCCTTCCCTTTAAACAGATAGAACAAATCCAATTTGACCTTAATTCACCACGAAATATTATTCCAGTGTTGCCACAAGAACAAGGAAGCGAAACTAGCAATCAATTCAGATGTTTCGGCACTAGAATCACTTTGGAAGATTTGAAATCACCTAGGATTGATATTAAAAACATGAGAGAGTATTTTACAGAACTTAAACCACTGAAAACAACCTCCCACACGAGTTTGAGCCACACAAAAATCAGCAATAACAAGAAGAACAAGAAACTTACTAGCGCTACGGGATTCCCGATACTTGATTTGTGTTGTTTTCCCTTTGTTTGGGTCTTGGATCATGAGAGAACCTTGAGAAAGAGTTTTTAGGTGTATAGGTTCTGAAGAGAGTGAACAATAATGAGTTAAAACGAGGTTAAGGTATCTCATATATATCAATATATCTTAACCGCCTATGTGGGCCCCATAGAGAGCTTCTTACTAGCGCTACGGGATTTCCGACACTTGATTTGTGTTGTTTTCCCTTTGTTTGGGTCTTGGATTATGAGAGAACCTTGAGAGAGAGTTTTTAGGTGTCTAGGTTCTGAAGAGAGTGAAAAATAATGAGTTAAAACGAGGTTAAGGTGTCTCATATATATCAATATATCTTAACCGCCTATGTGGGCCCCATAGAGAGCTTCTTGCGCAGTCTCGCAAAAACGCGAATATCTCTCTAATCCGATATCGTATCAACAAATGGTTTAATGAGTTAGAAACTAGATTCATAGATATTCAATTTTGTTGATAGATCACCCCGTAATTCCAAGTAAATTGGGAGAAAAGCTTAGTAACATTTGACCTACAGTTTAAGTAAAATTATAAATGTAAGTTGCGACAACTTTTGTCGACTTTTGACTCATAACTCGTTTGACTTCAAGACTTATGATACTGATATTATATGATTCAAATACCTTAAAATAAGACCTCCTGAGAATATTAAGCGCCTCTAGTTTTACCCAAAAATACAGGTTACAACATCCTTGATTCGTTTAACTTCTAATGCTTGTTAACCACTCTTATACACCCTTGTATCACTTTAGACCAATAGGATTAACTTCATAACATCTCAAAGATAATCTCTTCTTGGATTTACGTCGACTAACTTACGGCATGATATAGAATACGCTAATACGGGTTGTAACACCCTCTCCCCTTAGGATTATTCGTCCTCAAATGTAAAGGTTTATGGGGAGTCTAACTCATCGTGGATTCCGACGGAAATATTTGGCCAAGTTTCGCCTACTAAATGGACACTAGCCAAATTTGCAAGCAGTTAAATCCAACCTATGGCCTCATAGGGCTATACAAAGCATTATGGATATGTATATTATCTACATATCACCATTTTGTATTAAGGAAGAGTATTCTCAATCTATTGCTTACCTCATAAAACCCTTTCAGCTTCCATTGTGTCCTGCGTTCCCTCGGAATCCTCGTTATCTTCAATCTGGAATATGTAAGGGTGTTTAGACTTCATCTCCTCTTCTGCTTCCCATGTCATTTCTTTCATATTCTTGTTCTTCCTCAATACTTTGACCAGAGCTACATCGTTTGTTCTCACCTTGTGGACTTGTCGATCTAATATAGCCACTGGCACTTCTTCATATGATAGATATTCCGTAACTTGTACATCTTTGATAGGGACGACCCAAGAAGGGTCTCCAATATATTTCCTCAACATAGATACATGGAATATCGGGTGGACAAATTCCAATTCGGATGGAAATTCGAACTCATAAGCAACATGTCCAATTCGTCAAAGAATTTTGTACGACCCGATATACTGCAGACTCAGCTTACCTTTCTTCCCAAAACGCATAACACCCTTCATCGGTGAGATCCTCAGGAAAACCCAATCACCAACCGCAAACTCCAGATCACGACGTCGAACATCGGAATAAGACTTTTGCCTGCTTTACGTCATCCTTAGTCTCCCTTGTATCACTTTCACCTTCTCAATGGCTTGGTGAATCAAATATGGCCCATATAATTTTGTTTCACCTACTTCGAACCATCTAACTGGTGATGTACATCTCCTCTCATATAGGGCCATTTTAATACTGGAATGGTAGCTATTATTGTAGGCAAATTCTATGAGTGGCAGATGGTCATCCCAACCCCCTTGAATCAAGAACACATGCTCGTATCATATCTTCAAATGTCTGAATGGTGCGTTCAGCTTGTCCGTCAGTCTGTGGATGGAATGCATTGCTAAGATTCACTTGTGTGCCTAAACCCTTTCTGAAAAGTCCTCCAAAAGTTAGCCGTAAATTGAGCTCATCGATTTGATATAATAGATACCGGCACACCATGAAGCCTAACAATCTCCTTGATATACAACTTTGCATAATCTCCAGCTGTGTAAGTTGTCTTAACTGGCAGAAAATGGGCAGATTTTGTAAGTCGATCAACTATCACCCAGATTGATTCAAACTTATGATAAGAGCGAGGTAATCCAATAATGAAGTCCATATGATCACTTCCCATTTCCAGGTCGAAATCTCTACATTCTAAATCAATCCACTGGGTTTCTGATACTCAATCTTTACTTATTGACAATTAGGACACTGGGCTACAAATTCTGCAATAGACTTCTTCATGTTACCCTACCAATACCGCTCTATAACATCATGATACATATTTGTCGAGCCGGGATGGATGGAATATCGAGACTGATGAATCTCAATCATAATCTTCTCTCGCAACCCTGCCATATTAGGCACACATAATCGGCCCTGGTATTTCAATGCCCCATCCTCTCCAATCTCGAAAGCTGTAATTTTGCGTTGCTGAATGTCCTCTCTTAATTGTACTAAGGTAGGATCTTCATACTACTGTTCTTTTACCTCGGCTACCAAAGATGATTCTAATGTATTCTATATAGTAACACCTCTGTCATCAGAGTCTAACAATATGATTCTCATATTGGCCAGCTGATGAAGCTCTTTTGTTAACCCCTGTCTAACTGCCTCAATATGTACTAAGCTTCCCATTGACTTACGACTGAGAGAGTCTGCCACAACATTGGATTTACCGAGGTGGTACAAGATCTCGACATCATAGTCTTTCAGTAATTTAAGCCACCTACGCTACCTCAAATTCAACTCATTCTTCTTGAAGATGTATTGTAAACTCGTGTGATCTGTGTAGATGTCAACATGGACACCATATAAGTAGTTTTGCCATATTTTCAAAGCATATATTACTGTAGCCAATTCCAAATCATGAGTCAGATAATTCTTTTCATGTTTCTTCAATTGTCTTGATGCATAAGAAATCACCTTCCCACGTTGCATCAATACGCACCTCAAACCTATACCTTAGGCATCATAATATACCACAAAACCTTCTGTTCCTTCTGGGAGCGTGAGCACTGGCACGGATGTCAATCGATTCTCTAGCTCTTGAAAACTACGTTCACAAGCATCAGGCCACTGGAACTTGGTAGATTTCTGTGTTAAAATGATGCTGATATAGAGGAAACCCCTTCTACAAACCGCCTATAATATCCTGCTAGCTCCAGGAAGCTGCAGACTTCTGACGGTGTTGTAGGTCTCGGCCAATTCTTCACTTCATCGATCTATAGAGTGTCGACACTAATACCCTCGTCAGATATCACATGGCCAAAGAATGCTACTGAGTTCAGCCAAATTTCACATTTAGAGATCTTAGCATATATCTTACGATCCTGAAGGGTCTGTAATACTATCCACAAGTGGCCCGCATGTTCCACCTCCGAACGAGAATACACCAGAATGTCATCTATGAATACAATCACGAACATGTCAATATAAGGTCTGAATAAACTATTCATGAGATACATAAAAGTTGCTAGGGCATTTGGTAGCCCGAACGACATCACCAAGAACTCAAATTGCCCATATCTTGTTCGGAAGGCCGTCTTCGGAATATCATTATCCTTAATCCTCGCCTGATGATACCCTGAACGTAAGTCAATCTTGGAGAAATACTTGGCACCTTGAGTTGGTCAAACAGGCCGTCAATCCTTGGAAGTGGATACTTGTTCTTTATAGTAACCTTATTCAACTGTCGATAATCGATACACATCCTTAAACACCCGTCTTTCTTCCCCACGAACAAGGTCGGCGCACCCCAAGGTGAAATAAATGCTAGGCCTAATGAAGCCTTTATCCAACAATTCCTTCAACTGCGCCTTCAACTCTCGCAACTCTGTCGGGGCCATCCTGTATGGAGGGATCGAGATCGCTTGAGTGCCAAGCTCATCAATGCTAAAATCAATCTCCCTTTCAGGAGGAAGGCCTGAGAGTTCATCTGGGAAAACATCTAGAAATTCATTGACAACGGGGATTGATTGTAGAGTAGGCGGCTTCGCCTCCGCATCCCTAATGCGAACAAGATGATAAATGTAACCTTTTGAGATCATCTTCCTTGCCTTAAGATAGGAAATAAACCTACCTTTCGGCGTAGCAATGTTCCCCTTCTATTCAATAATGGGTTCACCGGGAAACTGAAACCTAACCATCTTCGTACGACAATCAACATTTGCATAGCATGAGGCCAACCAGTACATTCCCATTATCACATCAAAATCAACCATTTCTAACTCAATTAAATTCGTCGAGTTTTGACGACTACAAATCATCACTGTGCAACCTCTATATACCCTTCTAGCAATCACAGAATCTCCTATCGGAGTGGATACCACAAGTGGTTTACTTATCAATTCAGGTTCAATGCCAAACGTATTAGCCACAAAGGGTGTAACATAAGATAATGTAGATCCCGGATCAATCATCACATATACATCATAAGAAAACATAGACAATATACCTATAACACCATTCGGAGACGATTCGAGATCATGTCGACCTACTAGAGCATAAGATTTATTTTGAGTACCACTCGAACTCGGCACTGCACCTCTACCTCTATTACCACCTGTCGACTGTTGAAAACTCCGTGCTGGAGGTCGAACTAATGAGGAAGAACCAGACACAGATCCAGTCGGCTGGGCCATACTACCACCTCCTCTGTTAGGACAATCCCACATCATATGGCTAGGTTGTCCGCAAGAATAGCATGCATCGGAACCTCGATGGCACAGTCCAAAGTGGGACTTGCTGCACTGATTAAAATAGGGTGTTGGGGGTCTCATTTGACTAGTATTATTATGATATTGCGAGCCTGATGCCCGCGAACTCTGACCTGGACTAGAATAGGTAAATCAATCATACCGAGGACTCTGAAACTGTGGAGGAGCACTAGCTACTGGTGGCGCCAAACTCCTCGAAGGCTAGGTTCTGATACTACCTCTAAAGTCACCAGAATACCCTATGAATCTCGCTCTCTTATGCTGGCCCCTATCCTGCTCCCTATCTGCCCTTTACTGGCGCTTACGATCCTCTAGTGTCTGGGCATAAGCCTGAATACGAGAAATATTCATGCCAACCACCAAGGAGGCTGTTGTGCACTCATTTATCAGATGTGGTCCCAACCCATTCACGAATAGGTGCACCATATCGCTCATCTCGGACACCATATGGGGAGCATATCTTGCTAAAGAATCAAATTGCATACTATACTCTCGCACACTCATATTACCTTATCAAAGGTTCAAGAACTTATCAGCTCTAGCTCGCCGTATCTCAACTCGCAAGTAGTGACGAAGAAAAGCCTCAAAAAATTCCTTCCACACAGATGGAGGAGCGTTTGGAACCCTAGATCTCTCCCAACTATCACACCAGAAAACCGCTAAATCCCGTAACCGATAAGAATCCAACTCTACTGCCTTAGTATCACTAGCGTGCATAATCCGTACTGTATAATGAACCTGATCAATAAAAGTCTTTGGGTCATCCTTGGGGTCTGATCCGGTAAACACTCGAGGGTAAACATTAATAAAATCATGAACTCTCGCACTAATCGGTTTATTAGCAACACTGGTATTCTGCCTTTGAGCCTGAGCAACTACCAATCTAGTCAACAACTGCATCGCATTGCACATATCGTGGTTTGTAGTTCCAGACGGAGGAACTGGAGGTCTTGGGTCCCTTCTAATATCCTCTGGAGGAGATGGAGTAGATGAGGTATGAGACGACATCTCACTCTAAGCCTCACTTTAGCGTGCTATAGCTAGAGGCACCTGACTGGTACCCTCTCCCGCAGCTATATCAAGCCTTCTACTAATCGCTTACTTCTTAGTCGAAGGCATCGCTAAAAGAAAACAAGGTGAATATTAGAGATGAACACTTACGAATCAACTATACGCACGATCTAGATTCAGGAAGAAGGTAGCAACCCTAGATGTCATGTATCCTCCTGATTATAAATGCAGCACGCTACACATCCATAATCAAGACTCTACTAGACACAACTTATAGATAAACCCTAGGGCGGACTTGCTCTGATACCAAGTTTGTCATGACCCAAACTGGAGGGCCATGACTGGCACCCGAACTATACTTGCCGAGCACCAACGTACATTTTAACCAACGTACATTTTATATAACCTTTCTTATTATTCATAAGAGCTGACGAGATTAACATAAATGGTAAACATGAATCATGAACAACCAACAATGACAAATAATGAAATGAACATGCATAACATGGGATGACAAGGCTGTCATGAATCTATATGTAAGGTACGAGCTGACAAGCTACCATGAGAGACTATACAACAGAAATTAGCCAACAAGGCAATCTAAACTATACATGAGTCGACACCTGTCTATAAGCCATTAAAGGACATAAGTGCTGCAATATTACTGGAACAGGGCCCCGACATACCCATAATGTCTATAAAAAAATGCATACCAAGACCACGGTAAGTCCGGAGAGGGGATCTCGCCAATAACCGTTCAATTGGGCAGCTTACTGTGGTGGGGGAGTTGCGTCTACCTGTCTATCAAGACCTGCACAACGACATATAGTGTCCACAAATAAAAGGGACGTCAGTACAAATAAAGTACCGAGTATGTAAGGCAGGAAGGCATAAATAAGAACAGTAATGCAAGCAGGGATAGAGAAAATACAACCTCTAACATTCGAGTGCCTCTGAGGGCGACTGACATGAAATGAATGATATATATATATATATATATATATATATATATATATATATACTTTTAAAAACATACGCCTCTTTGGGCATCATCATCATCATATCGTACCCAATTGTAATAGGCTCGGTAAAACATACCCGACCATCATAAGGCTTGGTAGAATCGTACCCGTCCACGTAGAGCTCGATAAAACCCAATAGATCAGTCGTTGCACAATAGGTGTCTTACCCGGCTGACTATAGCGAAGCTCGATAGAGTAAAATAGGTACGTATATATAATACATGTTGGACTCATTGGAATCATATTTGGAACCTTCCGGAGTGACGTAAGATCGGTAACCTTCGTACAAGTTATTAGGACTAACTCTTCATCACATATCTTATAAGAATAAGGAAGTACCAATAACATTTATAACATAAGAATAAGAGAAGAAACATCAACATCAATCATTCCATAAGAAGGGAAATAATGTAAGTACTGCTAGCTTCTAAGAGTGGAGTATCTTTGGAAGCTCGTCTATTACATTATGTACAATTAGAGTCGTGCAAAATAAGGAAAGGGATAGCCTCACATACCTTGTATATACTGCCCAACCTCAAGCTATGCAAATGTCACGACTCCTTAGTCTACAACAAGAGAAATGACATTATCATTATTATTTAAGCGTTGTAACTATTATATATCAACCGCAACCTATTTTACGATAAAACGGACAACACCTACCCTATTTATATATAACAACCCAGCCGGTCGTTTCGAGAGTTATAGCCCTGTTTTTCCCATTTCTACTTCTTTTGTGTTATTCAGCTATATTATGTTATATCGGGTTAGTTGGTTAGGGATCGGAGTGGTTTCAGAGTGAATTGAGACACTTAGTCTCTTAAGTAAAAACTTAAGTTAGAAAAGTTAATCGGATGTTGATCTATGTGTAAACGATCTTAGATTTGAATTCAGATAGTTCTGTTAGCTCTGTTAGGTGATTTTGGACTTAGGAGTGCGTCTGAAATGTGATTTGGAGGTCTATGGTAGAATTAGGCTTGAATTGGCGAAACTGAAAATTTTGTGATTTCGGTCGGCAGTGAAAAATTTGATATAGGGGTTGGAATGGAATTCCGGAAGTTGGAGTAGGTTCGTAGTGTCATTTTTTATGTGTGTGCAAAATTTGAGGTCATTCAGACGTAATTTGGTTGGTTTCGGCATCGGTTGCCGAATTTGGAAATTTAGAAGTTCTTAGGCTTGAATCTGAGGGTAATTTGATGATTTGATATTGTTTTGAGTGATTCAAAGGTTTGACTAAGTTGGTATTTTTGGTTGAGGTCCCGAGGGCCTCGGGGTGATTCTGGGTGGTTAACGGATTTGTCGAAGTTGGAAAATACAGCTGAAGCTGCTGCTACTGCTATTTTCGCACCTGCGCCCCAGCTTTCGCAGATGTGGAGACTAGGCGGATAAGTGAGTTGCACAGGTGCCTCTCCTTGAACCGCAGGTGCGGTCGCGCGGGTGCGAGTAAATGGCCGCAGGTGTGAGAAGCCTGGGCAGATGGTACATATTGCACACTTTGCGAATGTTGGTGCATTCTTCACCATTTCTATTCAGTTTTGGAGCTTTGGAGAGAGATTTGAAAAGGGAATCAAGGGGGTTTTCATTGAGGTAAGTTACTTGAGCCCTAATACTCGTATATATGGTGATTTCCCTTTGTTTAATCATGTAATTAGTGAAAATGAAGGGTTAGGGCTTGGGATTTTTGGAGAAGTAATTTAAGGTTTTGAAGGACCAAACGATGTCGGATTATGATGAATTTGGTATGGTTAGATTCGTGAGTGAATGAGCTTTCTAGTTTTGTGAATTTTGTCAGATTTCGAGATGTGGTCCCGGGGGGCGGGTTTGAGCCAATTTCGGATTTTGGTCTAATTTTGTAGCTTTTCTTGTGGAATTCATTCCATTAGCGCGTATTGATGGTATTGTACTGATTGTGAATAGATTCGGAGCATTTGGAGGCCGAGTCCAGAGGAAAGAGCATTACGGGGTATAGATTTGACCGGTTCGAGGTAAGTAACGATTGTAAATCTAGTCCTGAGGGTACGAAACCCCGGATTTTGTATCATTCTACTATTTTTAGTGACGCACATACTAGGTGACGGGCGTGTGGGCGTGCACTATTGGGGATTGTGACTTGGTCCGTACCGTAGCAACTGTAAAGTTTCATATTTTGTTGAAACTATATGATATTTATATGTTTTAGAAAGAGTTTCTGTAAATTGGGCTGAATG
>AWOL01S0044182.1:56983-70552 GCA_000715115.1 Nicotiana otophora | reverse complement strand
GGTCGTGACAAGTTGGTATCAGAGCTCTAGGTTCATAGGTTTTACGAGTCACGAACGAGTTTAGTAGAGTCTTGCGGATCGGTACAGAGACGTCTGTACTTATCTTCGAGAGGCTACAGAGCTAGGAGGAAAAATTTTCACTTCTTTCATTCCTTATCGTGCGGCATTTATTCGGCTTGAAGCATATATCTTATGTTCTTTTGCATCCACTCGTGTATGAAATTGCGCACTCAGTATCAACTATGTGCCAACGGTTCTTGATACTACAGAGGGGATATAAGGGTGCCGCGGTTGCTCAACCATTATTACAACATGTCGTCCAGATCGAGGATGCGGAAGTATTGAGATATCATTCAGTTGTGTATATAGGGGTGCAGCAGGTTCTGACATCTGGTTGATAAGTATGATCTTAAGAAGGTTTAATTAATTGTCTAATCGTCACAATCGTGGTAGGGTCACGAGGTGGATGTAGATCTAAAATAGTTGGTGGTATAAGAGACTATGTAGTTCGTATGGGATTTCTATTTAGCGAAGGGTATATACTAGCAGCCAAGGCACTGGAGAAAGCGAGTTTAACTGTCACGAGGATGACATGCGCCAAATAAATGGCTTGAGGTGTCTTATGACTGGTGTCCTACGAGTGATGAAGGTTAATATTGTGAATCATCGGAATGTGCCCTATGGATTTGCGCCAAGTGAGGGGAGTCCCCTATCAACTATCAGATTGCGGGGTCATGTGTTATATCTGTTTTGGCCTGAAATGTATTTATGTGGTATTGAAAGGTTCTCCAAAACTTATATATGATTAAGAGGTGAGATTTGTATGGGATGATGTTGGGACTTGCGGTATTCACGCGTCCTTAATAATTATACATTTCAATACCAGAGGGGTCACAAAAACAATTTCAGAATACTCGGAGTGCTACAGTAAGTTCTTTTAATGCACCACCGGTGCAGGGTTCCTATAATGGTTATTTCAGTTATCCGACACTGACTCAGTATGAGCAGTCGAACCCGCTGAGGGGTTGTTATCAGTGTGATGATACTAGGCACATCATGAGAGATTGTCCCAGACTTGGGAGAGCCGGATTTTATCAGAATATTTAGGCGACATGCTCTATTCCAGTTACTACCCCACATGCACAGTCAGATACGGGTGGAGGATAGGCGGGTAGAGGTTACCCTAGAGAGAGAGGCCCAGCCCGTTGATATAATTGCTATGGTGTGGCTGAGGCCACTACACCAGATGGTGTCATTACAAGTATGATCCTTATTTGTTATGAAAGAATGTGTTTTCCTTAATTTGATTCGGTTATGAATATTGAGGTGAGTCCTCCAATTATGCTCCGCTTATGGGTGAGCTTCGTAATTTTGTGAGGGGGAGGCCCAGCCCGTTGATATAATTGCTATGGTGTGGCTGAGGCCACTACACCAAATGGTGTCATTACAAGTATGATCCTTATTTGTTATGGAAGAATATGTTTTCCTTAATTTGATTCGGTTATGAATATTGAGGTGAGTCAGCCCGTTGATATAATTGCTATGGTGTGGCTGAGGCCACTATACCAGATGGTGTCATTACAAGTATGATCCTTATTTATTATGAAAGAATGTGGTTTCCTTAATTTGATTCGGTTATGAATATTGAGGTGAGTCCTCCAATTATGCTCCGCTTATGGGTGAGCTTCGTAATTTTGTGACTCACTTATATGTTTATCCCTGTTGGGAGGTTTGATGATGTTATCCTGTGCTTATTACTTTTTAGTTTTGTACACCATTGAGGGTTATAAGTCCAAATGTGACTTTTTATTACTCACTATATTGGGTTTCGATGTGATTTCATAATAATTGAATTCAATTCTATGAATTATATGCCCTACCAGTATAGGGGTTCATTATGTGTTGTGAAAAATTGTTTATGGAATTTATTGAAAAGAAGAAAGAAAGGAAATGAAAAATTTCAGTTAGCACAATGTGCAAAATACTTGTGATTCGGAGTTGAGGACAAGATCCTCGCATTTTTATATGATGTGAAATATTTAAACTGGGCTACGAGCTGCAGTGGAAGTTATATAAGGACGAGGTCCTTGTGGTGCAAATTGTATGAGTTTAAATTCTCCCTTTGTGAAATTAAATTGGTACTATAGTATAAATAGGGAGTCATGCGTGTTAGGCTTATTTGATAATTCTTGTATATTTTTCTTTGCATATTTAGCCATATTTGTGCTGTAAATATTGAGTTTTAGCTTATAAAGTGGGTGCCCAGGTGGCGTTAAATGCGACTCATTAATTCGAGTAAATAATTATGAGATATTCATGCCTCTCGTGTTGCTGTCAATGTTACGAAAAGTTGAAATGAGATTTTGGTGAATATGCGATTAATTGAGGATGCTGGAAATTAATTATAAACAATTATTATGACCAGAGATGTGGTTATGGGCATACATATGATGTGTGCGTAAGCACAAACTGCTATAGCCGGTTGAGACTAATACCGTGTGTTGATGTGAAAAAATAAGGCCTTTTGAAAACGTTTGGAGTATAAGAATTTGGTTTTAAAGTTTATAAGTGTGAATAAAGAAATAATCTCCACTGAGATGATGTTGTCGGACCCGTGTTAAATTTACGGTGACTTAGAAGCACCCGTGAGTATGTGTAAAATAATACACTGAGTAATTTAATGTCCTCAAAAAGATTCTTGACACGTTCGAGGACGAACGTATGTTTAAGAGGGGGAGAATGTAACGACCCAACTTGTCGTTTTAAGGATTAGCGTCTCGTTCAACGACTTAAGGTCATGAGCAACTTTGTGATGTATATTATGACTTGCGTGTATGGTCGAGTTTGGTTTTCGGATGATTCGGGATTAAATTGAAAGAACAATTCTCTTTTTTAAGCTTAAATGAAACAAGTTGACCAGAGTTGGACTTTTGAGTAAATGACCCCAGAATAGAGTTTTGATTATTCCAATAGTTTCGTATGGTGATTTTGGACTTATGAGTGTGTCCGAAAAATTATTTGGAAGCCCGTAGTTAAATTAGGCTTAAAATGGCGAAAATAGAAAGTTTAAGTTGGAAGTTTAATCGGGGAGTTGACTTTTTGATATCAGGGTCGAAATCCAGTTCTGAAAATTTTTATAGGTCCATTATATCATTTATGACTTGTGTGCAAAATTTAAGGTCAATCGGACTTGATTTGATAGGTTTCGGTGACGAATGTAGAAGTTAAAATTTTTTAGTTTCATTAAGCTTGAATTGTGGTATGATTTGTGATTTTAGCATTGTTTGGTGTGATTTGAGGTTCGACTAAGTCCGTAATATGTTTTAAGACTTGTTGGTATGTTCGGGCGGGGTCCCGAGTGGCTCGGGTGAGTTTCGGGGTGGTTTCGGACCATTTCTAGGCCATTTTTAGTTGTTGGTTTTTGGCCACAAAGGTATGCATCGCGATCGCGGATAAACGGTCGCAATCGCGAAGAGCAAATTTGTTGTTTGGACACTGTGAATCGCGATCGCGGAAGCCTTTTCACGATCGCATAGAGGAAAATTCTACTGCACTGACCCGACTTTGGAAGCTTATATCTCGCAATCTATAAGGAATTTGGAGATGATACAAAAATAAAAGTTGTAGCCCTTTGTGTATAGTTTTTAGAAAATTAAACCATTTGGCATTTGTAGTTGTTTACAAAAAGTTATGGTTGATATACTACAGGATGTTTGGGAAGAGTTTGGAAATTGCTAAGAAGAAATTTGTGTTGCAGAGGGGTAACTTTGGCAGCTTATATCTCGCAATCTATAAGGAACTGGGAGATGAGAAAAACATGAAAGTTGGTGTCTACTTTTCAGAAAGTTAAACCCTTTGGAATTTGGAGTTTTGTACCAAACGTTATGACCATTATACTAGAGGCTGTCTGGAAGAGCTGGACACTTGTTCTTCGCGATCGCGAAAGGCAACTTTTGGGCTGGAAAATTTTGTGCTTCACAATCACGAAGAGTAAATACCTAGGCAGTAGCTATATTTCGAGGTTTCAGCCATTTTTAACATATTTGGAGCTATGGAGCTCGGATTGAAGCGATATTTTAGGCGATTTTCACCATATGGATTGGGTTAAGTGTTCTATATCCTAAAGTATTTATATTTCATGAATCTATGATTATATTCATCATTTAATTCAGATTTTAATGGAAGAAATCAAGATTTTGGCAAAATCTTCCAAAAATGAAAATTTAAGATTTGGAGGTCGAGTTGTTATCGGAATTTGATAAAATTGGTATGGTTGAACTCGTATCAGAATGGGTGTTTGGATTTCATGAAAATTATGTCGGGTTTCGAGAGGCAGGCCCTGCGTTGACTTTTGTTGACTTTTTGGAATAAATGTTTAAGTCGACGTATTATTATCTGGAATTATTTTCGATGAATTTTGACAAGGTGGGTTGCTCTGATGGTAAGCACCCTCCACTTCCAACCAAGAGGTTGTGAGTTCGAGTCACCCCAAGAGCAAGGTGGGGAGTTCTTGGAGGGAAGGATGCCGAGGGTCATTTGGAAACAGCCTCTCTACCCCAGGGTAGGGGTAAGGTCTGCGTACACACTACCTTCCCCAGACCTCACTAGTGGGATTATACTGGGTTGTTGTTGTTGTTGTTGTTGTTGGTATAATTAATTTGGATAGATGTGAGCTGTCCGGAGGTCAATTCAAGCAAGAAGGTGATTTTAGAATACCGGCATAACTTCAAAATAGGTAAGTATCTTGCCTAACCTTGAGTGGGAGAATTACCCCTTAGGCATCGAGTCTTATGTGCCATTTGTGAAATGTAAAAAGCCGTGTATGCGAGGTGACAAGCACGTACTCGGGCTTATATGTACAAAATATATTAGCTTGAAATCTTAGGTATATTGTGTGGTAAATTGGATAATTGTGGGTATTTATTAAATCATCTATTTGCCATGCCTCAATTCGCGTTTGTTGAATTTGTTTTTTTTTATATGACAATCAGTTGAAATTATTATTTGTATATTTATGTGAATTATGTGAGTTTGATGGTTTGATATTTCTTGGAATTTAGTTTCATTATGGATGTTTCCTCTGCAAATAATTAATTAAGCAATCTTAAGAAGAAGTGTTAATATAATTATCAAAATTTAGATTAATGAAGGCGTTGCCCTATGCTGATTATTTTCTATCCCTGTTGATTATATTTGTGGTTTTATACACATTGTATGGAGCCTTGGGCTATTTGTTGTGAAATTAATTGATTATGTTATATCTTTGGAATTGGTTGTGGTCATTGGGCAAATTATAATATGAATTATTTTTGTTATGTTGCCATGATTATATTTCGTGTAAATTATTGTATTGTGTGAGTTATTATTTAGAGGATATAAGGGTGACATTCCACTGTTGATATAATGTGGATTTAAGGGTGGCATTTCATTGTTGTTATGTGTGTTGGGATATTGTCTAGGAGGACTGATAAGGGTGGTTATAGGAGAGATAAGGTGACTATAGGAGCGATAAGGGTGGCTATTGATATGGTCAGGGCGGAGGGATAAGGGAGGCTATTACAGGAGAGACAAGGGCGGCTATAGGAGAGATAAGAGTGGCTATAGGAGCGATAAGGGTGGCTATTGATATTGTCAGGGCAGAGGGATAAGGGAGGCTATTATATGAGAGATAAGGGTGGCTATAGGAAAAATAAGGGTGGTTATTGTCAGGGATGATATGTGATGATGTGGAGTTATTGTGTTGGTAATTTTTATGTGATGTTGGATTTTTCTTGTGTTTATTTTTATATCTTGTGAAAATTGTCTTTTTATTTCGGTAAACTTGATGATAGCCTGATCTATGTTGCAATTGTGAGCATGTGGCTATTGCCGGGCAGATAATGTTATATGGTTTCGGGTTGCATGCCGCAACAGATATGAAACGTGGGCACGAAGTGCCGGGAAAAATATGATGATTTAATTATGGGCACGAAGTGCCGTAGAAATATGGAAGTGGGCTGAGACCCGTGTTTACGAAAAATATGAAAGGGCGTCGAGACCCATATTTTATGATTATGAAATGAGGCGTCACATGGTGACTTTTAATTGAAAGAATTATATTCAAAATATTTATTTGGAAGATTTTTATTTAAAAGGATTTATTTGAAAGAGTTATATTCGAAAGATATTTATTTGAAGGAATTATATTTAAAAGAGATTTATTGAAATAATTATATTTGAAAGATATTTAATTGAAGAGAGTATATTCGAAATATATTTATTGGAATGTATTATATCCTGAAAATTATTATTTGAGGAGCATATAGGCGAAAGATTTATATTTGAAAGACTTGATTTATGTAACGACTCGACCGGTCGTTTTGAGCTCTAGCGTGTAGTTCAGCGGTTTGAGGCTATAAGCAGCTTCACTTTAGGTATTATGACTTGTACATGTGGTCGGAATTGAATTTCAGGAAGTTCCGAGTTGGATTGGAAAGAAAATTCTCATTTCGAAATCTTTAAATTGGAAGAATTGACTAAGATTGGATTTTAGAGTAAACGGCCTCGGAATCGGGATTTGAAGGTTCCAGTCGGTTCGAATGATGATTTCAGACCTGGGCGTATGTTCGGATCGGGTTTTGGATTCCCCGATAGCGTTTCAGCACCTATTGCGGAAGTTAGCATTTTGAAAGAATTTCATTAATTTGAGTTGAAGTGCATTTCAATGTTATCAATGTCCGTTTGGGATTCTGAGTTTGGGAATAGCTCCGTATGGTGATTCCGATATTGGAGGTCCGTAGGTCATTTTGGGGTTATTTGGCGAAAGTTAGAATCCCGCCTAACCTCGAAGAAGTAGTGACGAGGGGTCGACTCAGACACTTACTATGGGCAATAATCAATATACCAATGATATGATAAATTATGGATTTTTATGGGGAAACGGTAAACACAATAACATGAGATAGGTAAATAATTCTCTTGCTAATATGGGATTTCCAAATTTATCTTCATCTTTTAACAAATTTATATCTCCGGCCAATGAGGCCATATCAATTATCAATAATTCCAAACAATCAATTAAGTCATGCGCAAATCATGCCGAGCTTGTACGACCCGATCCAACAAATATTTAATTATGCACTGCTAGAGGGTCGAATGGCGCGAACCATAGATGTATCTATTTAATCTGTCGAGGCGTTCGGCCCATTCCACAAAGATAAATACATTCAAACAGTCAATCGAGAATTCATCAAGGGGGAATTATCCAAGGAAATAGCAATTGCTCTTTTAACAGTCAAGAAATGATGTTTAGTTTTTTAGAAAATTTATTTACCAAGTTCGATATGATTTAAGCATTTTAAATTGACAACAAGGTTGTAATATTACAAGTAGAGCATGCTTTTGGGTCCTAGACTACCCGGACTTAAGCATAATAGTAGCTACGTACGGACTCTCATCACCTCGTGCATACGTAGCCCCCACAAATATAAGCTCATATTGATTTATTTCACCTATGGGGTAAATTCCCTCTTACAAGGTTAGAAAGGAGACTTACCTTGCTTCGAAGTTCCATAACCGGCTCCCAAGCTATTCAGTCAACTCAAATCGATGCGCAACGCTCCAAACTCATAATAGATGATGAAATCCCCTCTTCAAAAGCTCTAAAATTGCCCAACCAAAATGAAAAAATGGGTGAAATGAACCCAAACCCCGCTTAAAAGCATTATGTCCAGCCTGACCTTCGCACCTGCGGTCCAATAGCCGCTCCTATGGCTCCGCAGTGCGGTCCAAATTCTACTCCTGCGGTCCTCACTGCCCAGCCAAGACCTCGCACCTGCGGAAGTTCTTCGCTTCTACGATCATCGCAGGTGCGACATCTGCGCAATTTACGCACCAGTGGTAGCTGCCTCGCGCCTGCGCACACGCAGGTGCGCTTCTCTAATCCGCTTCTGCGGCTCCCCTAGCTTCAGTCCCTTCTTACTTCTGCGAGCAATTCGCCGCACCCGCGATCTCGCACCTGCGATCTCGCACCTGCGGCCAAAGCCACGCAGGTGCGATTACACCAGAAGCATTAATCTTCGAAAATTCTTAAGTCCAAAAATCGATCTGTTAACCTTTCAGAATCAACCCGAGGCCCTCGGGACCTCAACTAAATATACCAACACGTCCCAAAACACAGTACGAACTTAGTCGAGCCTTCAAATCATATCAAACAATGTCGAATTCATGAATCGCACCCCATTCTAAGCTTAATGAATTTTAGAATTTCAACTTCTACATTCGATGCCGAAACCTATCAAATCATGTCCGATTGACCTCAAATTTTGCACACAAGTCATAATTGACATTACGGACCTACTCCAACTTTCGGAATCAGAATCCGACCCTGATATCAAAAGGTCCACTCCCGATCAAACTTCTCAAAATTATCCAAATTTCCAACTTTCGCCAAATGATCCCAAAATGACTTACGGACAATCCACTTCCGGACACGCTCCCAATATCGGAATCACCATACGGATCTATTCCCAGACTCGGAATCCCAAACGGACATTGATAACATGGAAATGCACTTCAACTCAAATTAATGAAATTCTTCCAAAATGCTAACTTCCGCAATATGTGCTGAAATGCTCCCGGGGCATCCAAAACCTGATCCGAATATACGCCCAGGTCCGAAATTATCATACGAACCTACTTAACCTTTCAAATCCCGAGCTTTTGAAATGAGAATTTTCTTTCCAATCCAACTTCGAACTTCCCGAAATTCAATTCCGACCATACACACAAGTCATAATACCTGAAGTGAAGTTGCTTATGGCCTCAAACTACCGAACGACGCACTAGATCTCAAAATGAATGGTCGGGTCGTTACATTCTCTCCTACTTAAACATACGTTCATCCTCGAACGTGCTAAGAACTGTGCTGGAGTTGTTCGAAATTACTGTTTAGTACCTCGTGCACCTACCCATGCTACCATAACTCAATTGAGCACACTGGCTCGAGTAAATCTAAAGATTCCCCTTTTGTTTAGTCAAACTAGCCTTAAAGCCAAATTCCAACATCTGAAATCTTCTGCTAGGCCTCTTTCCAACATGCGATCACTGTATCAATCACCACACGATGTACCAAAACATGACTGCATACCTTTGTTGAATTCACACTATGCACCGCATAATTCACATGACTATAATAATATCGTCTGATAATAATAGCCGAAATTCCACGAACCTGATGTCCACAACACACCTCATGCCACATACATGTCCTGCTCCAACTCTTGTAATGATGCAGCAACGGAAAAGATGTGTAGAAATTTACAACCAACTACCAAGTCAACCATTCATTGAGTGTCTCCCCTTGACAAGAACCATTACCTCATTCTGGACTGAATACCGATATTTACTCTTTAACTATGCCTCATACCGATCTGATCACACTGACCCCATGTCCAATAATCCCGTCTCTCCAAGCATAAGCTGTCCAGGAAATAAGCCACCTCAGACTCTGCCAAAAATCTCATATGATGCCACAATGTGCCAACAAACTACAAACTTGAATGTGATATATAAGGAAAACGAACTCTGAAAAGAACTCTTCCTGAATATGAAGATTTTACGTTCTGTGTTAACTCGTGCAGTCTGTTTGATCTTGGGTACAAAGGCAATCCTTTCACTTGGTGGAATGGTAGACCAAATGCACAACGCATTTTCAAAAGGCTGGATAGGATCCTTGTCAATAACCCTTTCCAGAATATCTTCCCAAATATACAAGTTGAGCATTTAATAAGGAATGACTCTGATCACGCCCCATTGTTAATGAACTGTGGGCAGGAGGCTATGCAATTTGTTAAGCCTTTAAAGTTTCTCAACTTCTGGACTAAAAATGACACTTTCAAACAAGTGGTAAAGCAAAACTGGGTGGCAAATTTTATAGGTGATCTTTTCTTGATGTTCAAACAAAAGTTGAAGAGAGTGAAGGCAACCCTATGACAATGTAGTAAACTAACTTTTGGAGATATCTTCAAGCAGCTGGCTATTAGGGAGGATATTGTTAGAGTTAAGGATATGATTTTTGAAGAGGAGCCAATAGTTGAAAACAAAATTGTTCTTCAACAAGCACATGTAGAATTGAAAAAATACCTTAGCATTGAGGAACAATTCTGGAAACAAAAGGCAGGAATTCACTGGTTTGCTAAAGGAGATAGAAACACAAGATTCTTTCACAATGCTGCATCTTATGTATGACCCGCAGCCAGCAGAGTCTCCTTCAGAGTATTGTATTTTCTTTCATGTCCAAATTTGTATTCCGGACAGTTATTTTATTTTATTTTAAATTCTAAGAAAATACTGAGGCACTTGTGACACCGGGTTCTGGAATGATTATGAGATGTTCAGTATTGAAATTGGAAAACATTGTTATTTATTCTGTAAATTCATCTTTTACTAGATAAATTAAAGTAAATTTACGATTTCGAAAATATTAAAATGAGAATTTAATTAACTATTTAGTGTTGGCTTGCCTGACAGTGGTGTCCGGCGCCATCATGACCTTTAACGAATTTTAAGTCATGACAATTTAATTGGTTGTACTTGTGTTCACTATTTGTTAAGCAATATTAATGGTGTTCTTGTTGCCCTGTTGTGCATATCATTGGTTGGTTTGTGTTACCTTTATTGTTATTTGTTTCCTATTATTTTGTATACTACATTGCACAGGTTATTAGACTAGTGAGTGTTTTGACTGTACCTCGTCACTACTCCACTGAGGTTAGTCTTGATACTTACTGGGTACCGACCGTGGTGTACTCATACTACACTTCTGCATATTTTTGTGCAGAACCAGGTATTGAAGATATCGGACTCGGACAGAGTTAGAGTGGGATCGCAAGGATTCAAGGTAGAGCTGCTTGATCGTCGCAGTTCCTTAGAGTCTTTTCATTTTATTGTACTGTTAAGTACTATTCAAACAGTATTGAGTATTCGATACTTGATATCATTTCATGTATTCAGTATGAGTTCGTGACTCAGTATTTCCAGTCTTGGGAGGTTTTCATATTTGTTTCTGATATTGGTTTTGATTACCTATTTAATTAATATTCAAAAAATAAATTGGCTTGAAATGTAATTATAAATGGCTTACCTAGTCTTAGAGACTAAGTGTCATCACGACGCATGTGGTGGAATTTTGGGTCTTGACATATTTTCTGTGATATGGAATGATTTGAGAGCATGTGAATTATCTGTGCGGGTATTGTGATTATTGCATGTGAGTTATCTGTACAACGTGTGGATAAGGATCCATCCCCTAGGGTCGTCCTCTCATATTTCTCCTTGAAGACGTACGCACAGATTGTGAAAACTCATCAGTGTTTGGACTTTGTGTATCTTCTCTATATGCAAACTCCTTGGATGTAAACATGTTTTTACTGCGTATCTTCTCTATATGCTAGTTTCGAAATATATACATGCCTTTTATGCTTATCTTCTCTATATGCTGTTTTAGTTGATGTAGTGATTCATGTTACGTATCTTCTCTATATGTCGACTATGTGTAACTTGATTTGATATTTTTGCATATCTTCTCTATATGCTAATTTGTGAGCTTGATTACCATGCTTAAATTCTGGTATTGTTATTGTATACATATATATTCATGATCTGAACAAGTTTTAATAGTGAGTATCATTGACTATTCTTGCCACTACCTCACCGAGGTTAATCATGTTACTTGATGGGTATATGGAGTCGATTATAATCATACTACACTCCGCACTTAATTGTGCAGATCCAGGAGTTGGACCAGCTATAGCATTGGGAGTCATGGTTGTTGTTGTGGAGACTTGAGGTAGAGCTATACCCCGATTGCAGTCCATGGCGTCGTCTATCATTTTACTGTTGTATTTGATTCAGACAGTGTATTGTATTGTCAGACTTGTATTCATATGTTAGAGCTCATGACTCAGTATTACCAGTTTCTCGAGAATTGTTGTATTGGTTTAATATTTATCTATGCTATTAGACGTTTAGACTCTTTTATTTCGGTATTATTATTATTATTCGTTCGCTATTTTTTTATGATTGACTTGCATAGCAAATGATTTAGGCTCTATCACGACCTGTGATTTTGGATCGTGACAGTGTGGCTGCCATCGAATAATTTGCTAATTAAGGCTTGACCCATTAGCTTGTTTATTGAGTAAAGACTTGACCAAGGTCCCCAAGAATTAGATAAGGAGTTTTTTTTTTCTTTCGCTTGTTGTATGCAGACTTTCCAAATGACTTGATTTTCAGTTGCAGTCATTGAAATAATAGCTCAAAATTTTAGAAAAAGAGAATAATATAGACGACCAACTAAAGGTAGTATGAAATAGGGATAAAAGGTGACTTGAACACACTTGACCAGTAGTTTAAAAGGCGTAGACGCGAGTCAAGGCGAGGTTTTTTACCTTATATGGGACGAGGCATTATCCTCGAAGCGTCGGGCATAAGCCCCATAGATCTTTAATTTTTATATTTTATAAATTAATATAATCAAATAAATAATAAAATAAGGAAAAATTACATAAAATTATGGAAATTTCAAGAAATTATAATATATGTAAAATATATTGAACTAGTCCATCTTAAAATACTAATTTAATCAGCAATTCACTAAAAAAGATTATCAAAATTGCTTCATAAAAAGTAATAATCATACTTTGAAAAAAATAAAGTATAAGCTTATAAGTTATAACCTAACTTAAAAGAGCAAACTAACTTGAAAAGAAAGAAAAGCATAGAAGGAACCTATAATCATAAGCGTAGAACCATAGCAAATCATGAAGGATGAAGCGTTTTAATTTGTAGTTTACAAATTGATCTTTTTTCTTTACTTGGTACAAGAGAAAGAAAAGAATAAACATTACAACTAAGATTAAAGTATCTTTTGACTTTTAAGTTTTTAAACTTTTTAGAATGTAATAATAAATTGATTTTTGTATTTTTTGGTATTTAACTAAGGACTTTTCAAGCAATTTTCATCCTATTTTGGAAAGATTTTTTGGGCTTACCCCCAAATAAAAGCTCGTCCAATGCCTAAGTGTACACTCATAATAATGGAACTTACATATCACGATACATTCATTCGAATCACCCCGATACATTTTTATTATGCTTTGCCCCAAAACTCGCACCAAAAAATGCTTTTTAGAACACTAGACTTGACCAAGACTCTGAAAATTTGCCAATATACGATTAGCAAAGTGACACCAATATGCCTCCCCAATTCAAAGCAAATTTAGAAGTCTTCAATATATTTAAACTAGGTCAACACTTAAATAGTGGCATAGACATAGCTTAATTGTGCAAATCACCTAACCTAACACGGAGGAACTGGTATATTATATACTTAGCAAATATTCGATTATTTTCTTATGGGATTATTGGCTTTTGTTTAATTCACATGGTCGCATGACGAATCAACACGGAAAAACTAGTATATTATAGAGCAAATGATCAGCTTAAAAGAAATGTATTTATGCCAATAAAATGCATCTTTCTTAGCCAAGAAAAGAATATACCAATAATTACAAAAGAAAAGAACGGGGG
>AWOL01S0044182.1:44083-55848 GCA_000715115.1 Nicotiana otophora | reverse complement strand
TATATATATTTTATTAGTATGGTCTTGAATTTCGATCAAAGATGACCAGCCAAATTAATTGCATCCTTTTCAGAAGACTAGACTTTGACGAGATTTAAAAAGAAAACATTGAATCTGATTCAGCAATTATCGTAACTATTGGCATAATATCGTTTCCGTTCAAAGGAAGAAAACGTTGAAATAGAATTGTGTCCATACTCCATATTTAGATATAGAATATAAAAAAATAAAAAGAAATTGGCAGTTTTAAATAAGGACCTTAAGAAGTCTGAGAAATTTTCGAGATTATATGGACGCTCCATCTATTTCGAGAATTCCAGATGCATACTTCCTGGTGGAAAATAATTTACATGCAAAAATATCACTAAATCAAAAGATGGACATTTGTCTTCACAAAAATTTTACAACTTAATCATAATTAATTAATATGCATTATCGCCATTATTTTTCTCTTAACAAGAGTTAAATTAATATGGATAAAGAGTAAGCTTTTTCTTTTTTTTTTGCTCCTATTATTACACGCAATTTCGCAGTATGGAGCAATGCTAGAGGGATTAAAACACTTTTATTGGCATCGTAAATTTTATTTTGAGACTTTCATGTGCCAACAATCTAAACATAGAGTACCTTTAATAAACCCAAAATAATTGTATGGAGTAATAATAATGATGATCCAAAGCTTTTTACGGTTATTTAATTAACTTTATCTTTTCTATAACCCAATACAGGGATAAACCTCTTTTTTGAAAAGAAAAGAAAATGTATAAACCAAAGTTCACATGTAGATTTCAGTTTCCTTCCCATTTATTTATTTATTTATTTCAAATTTTTTCAGTCTTTTGTGAAAGTTGAAGTTTGAAAAGGCTTTAATTAGCTAACAGACAGAAAATGTAGGAGGAGATGCTAATGAGAAAATGACCCTCTATAGTCCCTCAAAATTTTAATAACTCATATTTTTTTCATTGACATGAGATGTCCCTTCGGTCCAAACATATTATATCTAATAGCCCAAAATTATTTTGTATATTTTTTGTATAGTAACAGTCTATTTTATATATCACAGTTTATTGTATATAAATTGTATAGTGACAGTCTATTTAGTATATATTTTGTATAGTGACAGTCTATTGTATATATTTTGTATAGTGACAGTCTATTGTATATATTTTGTATAGTGACAGTCTATTGTATATATTTTGTATAGTGACAGTCTATTGTATATATTTTGTATAGTGACAGTCTATTGTATATATTTTGTATAGTGACAGTCTATTGTATATATTTTGTATAGTGACAGTCTATTGTATATATTTTGTATAGTGACAGTCTATTGTATATATTTTGTATAGTGACAGTCTATTGTATATATTTTGTATAGTGACAGTCTATTGTATATATTTTGTATAGTGACAGTCTATTGTATATATTTTGTATAGTGACAGTCTATTGTATATATTTTGTATAGTGACAGTCTATTGTATATATTTTGTATAGTGACAGTCTATTGTATATATTTTTTGTACTAGTATTAGCACCCGCGCGAATGCGCGGACATTAACCATGTCAAATATTTGAGTTATTTGGATTATATATACATAATCTTAAAATTTAAACCTTCTCGATAAATATAGATAATCATTGGATATTAATTAAGAAACACTACATGAAAAATATTAACTATTTCTCAAATCTCCTAGTTATAATTCCATTTTTTTGGTACCATTCTCGCCGGTGTCATTGGATTCTAAAAATAGTCAGGAAACAAAATAATAACTCATATTTATAGCAAAATAATCAAAGGTTGAGACTAGGGATGTACAAACCGAATCGAAAAATCGCACCAAACCGAAAAGTCAAACCAAAGCAATTAAAAAAATCCGACTTAGTTTGGTTTGATTTGGTTTGGTATTGAGTAAAAATATTCGAACCAACCTGACATATAAATATATAATTTTTATATATACATTTAAGATTTTATATAGAATGTTCTTTAAAAAAATATCTAGAAATATTTGGGATTCTCTTGCGGGATATAAATTTTAATAGAATATGAAGTGCTCTATATTTATTGACCTTAAATAATGGGTTATATGATCACTTTCTTATCAAGTGTTACTGAAATGCATTTATTTCTTTGTTCTATCATATTCATATCATATGTTAAGATCTATTAAATTCTTATATTTTTTTCGAATGTGAAGTGATTATTAATATTTAGGTATCATATTGATTTTTATGTTTAATTACTAGATTCGGTTAATCTGAAAGTGTACATCAACGAAAAATTATTATCAGACGACTAACAAAATAACTATTATGTGTTACTAATAGAATTCTCTCATAAGAATATTTTAATCGATAATATGTTTGTCAATTTTTTATATTATTACTAAATATATATTTACTTATCAAATATTTAACAAAGCAAGATTGAAATAATATTTAAGTAACAAAAAACCTGAAAAATCAAATCGAACCAACCCGGTCCATGTACACCCCTAGTTGAGACTATGAAGGACTCTTTGGATACGGCTCGACTCTTTCAGTATTACTTGAACTCTTATTTGGTGTGTTGATATCTTTCAAAAAATATTTCTATTTTAAAATTTCAGTTTCATAAAACTTTATTTTTCAATAATAATGTTTTTTATAGTAATGTAAGTGAAAATATTATCCTTAATTCAAAACTTATTTTAGTCGACTATCTAAAAATTTAAGAAATTATTTAGCTAGTGAATTGTTTTTTTCAAGTATGACTCCATTTTGATATTTGACATTAACCATGTTAAATATCTGAGTTATTTGAATTATATGCAAATAATCTTAAAATTTAAACATTCTAGATAATTATAGATAATCGTTAGATATTAATTAAGAAATACTAAATAAAAAAAGACTAACATTTTCTCAAATCTCGTAGTGATAATTTTATTTTTGCAACATTCTCATGGTGTCATTGGAACCTAAAAATAGCCACAAAGCGAAATAATAACTCGTATTTATGGTAAAGCACAAAGGTTGACACAATATGAACGATTCTTTGGTTATGATGTGACTCTTTTACTAGGACTTGAACTCTTATTTGGTATGTTGTTATCCTTCAAAACATATTTCTATTTTAAAATTTCAATTTCTAAAACTTTATATATATTTCAATAATGATTATCTTTATAATGATACAAGTGAAGATATTATCCTTAATTTAAAATTCACTTTAGTCACAGTCTATTGTATATAAATTGTATAGTGACAGTCTATTTAGTATATGTTTTATATAGTGACAGTCTATTATATATATTTTGTATAGTGAGAGTCTATTGTATATATTTTGTATAGTGACAGTCTATTTAGTATATTTTTTGCATATATTTTATATAGTGACAGTCTATTGTATATAAATTGTACAGTGATAGTCTATTTTGTATAGTGATAGTCTATTTTGTATATACCTTCTACCACATTCCTGCCTTGTACACTACCATTTACCAAGATATAATTGGAAAATCAAATGATCAATTGCATATCTGAATTTAAAAGTTATAACCAGAATTGTATTCTTCTTTTCATAAATTTCCTTTTCTTTCTAATTTGATGAAATCATGTAAGCCAAAAAAAATTATAGTGTGTCAAGAAAATAATGGAAATAATTGTATGGTCTCTCACAAAATTTGCCAATTGGCAACATTGGTGATTGATGTATTTATCCTTAATTCATACTTCCAATATTTCCGGTGGGAGTATTATTTATTGACACTAAAACTCAAAATTCTTGCAAATGGAAAATAATGTAAATGATTATTCGTGTCCTCGGGCTAATTGTCGTGCTTCACGGTTAAACAAACAAATAGAAAGAGCAAAATTCTATAAAGCAGAACTCCCGAGCTATTTGTTTCACTGAAAAGCAGAACAAGCCTCAAGATTTCACCAAAACATTTATAAAATCCTAAAATATTTTTCTGCAAGATTTTACCTTTAACCAATAAAGCAAACATTTTTATAATCCTCAAATAAAACTACGTCTTTCAGCCCCTTTTGCTCCGATCATCTTGTTGATCATTCTTATTTTGTGAGATATTTAAAACTTTTGGGAAAAAATAGAAAATTTGTGGAAGAAAAAATATATTTTTTCTTATAAATTTTTCTTACTCCAATTGATGAGAAAACATGGGAAAGAGAAAGGACATAGTTAAATCCTCTTTTTGTCAATATCGGTGGGCAATTATCCATTCCGACAAACTTCAGTTTATCCATTTCGATGGCCAGCCGCTAGAATTAATTTTGGGCTATAAAATGTATATTGTAATTTTTGGCTACCGGATGTTATAAGTTTGGCCCGAGTGATTATAAATGAATTTTGCTCGATGTTAATTGTAGGAGACGCATTGTATATCATGTTTAAGAGAATCAAGGGGATGCTTTGCAACTTGCATAAATATATGGAATTTATTAGAAATTGACAAGAGTTTAGGTAAACATGTATGAATTGTGTCTATAGAAAAATTAATATTGACTACGACAAGATAGACTAATATATGTCTAATCCAATTGAAGAACTCTTGTATCTGAGGTTATATTTCAGTTAAAGTAAACGTAGTTGGTTCAGCACAAATTGGCAATACAATTTATGTGTATATCTATGGCAGACCAATTCAAATCGTTATTACATTTTAGAAAAGCTAATAAAAAACAATTTTTTTTTTCATTATACAAGATAAGCTTAGGGGTGAAGTTACAAACTCTTATCTTCTTAGGTGGATCCAAAACCTAACAATTTTTAGATTTAAATATTAGGAGTTCATGAATATGTGTCTATCAATATTTGTTCATTAGAGAATTTAAGTGGTAGCTTATTATTAGTAGAACAGATACCTAGAATTTTATAGGCCTAAGTTTTTATTCTTATCATTTCCTTCCTTTCCCTTCTCATACGTACCCCGGGGTCCCTGTAAAAAGAACTAAAAATTTGCAAAATGTTGATGTCCAAAGGTAATTATAAATTTTTTGATTACAAATAGTAAACATAAAATCATATTTTCACTTTTCTAGTGCTGGTTCTTTGTATCATTATTTTAAGTTTATTTTAAACTTTCTGTTTCTATGCATATGATATATTTGTTGTTCTGCCAGTATTCATTCACTGTGGCTCAACGTGAATTCCTTGAATAAATTGGAATTTCTCTCCATCTGCGTTTAATGAGAAAATGTTAAATGTATGGTGACACCAAGCTTTGTTTCTTATTCGTGCGAGACAAAGCAGGATTGTCTATTGGAAAAGTCAAGGGAAAACTATGTAGAAATGAGAGAAAATAAATATACTTTGAAAGAGCCAAATAAGTTTTACTAGGTCAAGCAAAACCAATATTTTGGCTGTTAATTAATTTCTTTTCAATGTATTGATAAAAAACTAAAAGGAGGAAATCAATGAGGTGTTTATTATTCGAAAACAAGAAAGGAGAGGTGCACTAAATTGAAAAAGGCGGATCAAATTGGATATATTGTATCCTTACATTTATGCACGTGATTGTTTCCATAGTTTAAAAATCTACCTACTTTCTACACGCCCGAACTTCCTTTTTATATAGTTTTTCTATGAATATGTGTATGACTTTCTAACTATGAGTAGGCTAGATAAGATAGTACTTGTACTTGTACTAATACTACTGCATGGTATTGCTTTCGATTACGTACTTATCTTGAAGTTAAAAAAGGCTTAAATATTAAAGAACCCTATATTAAAAAAATTAAAATTGTGTCAACAATATAGAAGACAATTCCCAGGTAATAAAAACATCTTTAGGAGAAAAGGATGAAACTGCATGTCCATAATTTACGTTAGATTTAAAAAAAAAAACAGAAACTTCGTTTAAAGATCATTTTAGAGAATACAACACTGTAACTTTTATATGCGTGAAAAGAAAAAATAATAATTTTAAGACCTTAACTGTAAATGAAAAGAAGACATTAAAGAAACAGGTCCCATGTTCAATTTCTTACAATATTTAGTGGTCTAATTCACTAATTTCCGTCATATCATTTACTCTAGATTTTCGAGGAAACCACAAAACAATTATAATACAAAATAGTGGTGCTCACTTTTCAAATCTTGTGCTCCGAGTGGTCCATAGTTGTATGATTTAATAGAAGTCTACAAGGCAAGTGTCATTTTCACTTTCCAGAAATTGGACTACATAGTCAAAGTCTCAATTTCAGTGTAACTCCAAATCCCACCTACTTGTTCTATAAATAATAATTATCAGTCTTTACAAAACAAATTAAACTAAACTTCTTCAACTCTCATTATCCATCACCTAAAATGGAGAATTCTTGGGTTTTTCTAGCCTTGGCAGGGCTATCTGCATTAGCTTTTCTATGTAAAATAATCACCTGTCGAAGACCGGTTAACCGGAAACTACCACCAGGTCCAAAACCATGGCCCATCATTGGCAATTTGAACCTACTTGGTCCTATCCCACATCAATCTTTTGACTTGCTTTCCAAAAAATATGGAGAGTTGATGCTGCTGAAATTTGGCTCCAGGCCAGTTCTTGTTGCTTCATCTGCTGAAATGGCAAAACAGTTTTTAAAAGTACATGATGCAAATTTCGCCTCCCGTCCTATGCTAGCTGGTGGGAAGTATACAAGCTATAACTATTGTGACATGACATGGGCACCCTATGGTCCCTATTGGCGCCAAGCACGACGAATTTACCTCAACCAGATATTTACTCCGAAAAGGCTAGACTCGTTCGAGTACATTCGTGTTGAAGAAAGGCAGGCCTTGATTTCCCAGCTGAATTCCCTTGCTGGAAAGCCATTTTTTCTCAAAGACCATTTGTCGCGATTTAGCCTCTGCAGCATGACAAGGATGGTTTTGAGCAACAAGTATTTTGGTGAATCAACAGTTAGAGTAGAAGATTTGCAGTACCTGGTAGATCAATGGTTCTTACTTAATGGTGCTTTCAACATTGGAGATTGGATTCCATGGCTCAGCTTCTTGGACCTACAAGGCTATGTGAAACAAATGAAGGCTTTGAAAAGAACTTTTGATAAGTTCCACAACATTGTGCTAGATGATCACAGGGCTAAGAAGAATGCAGAGAAGAACTTTGTCCCAAAAGACATGGTTGATGTCTTGTTGAAGATGGCTGAAGATCCTAATCTGGAAGTCAAACTCACTAATGACTGTGTCAAAGGGTTAATGCAGGTTAGTTCCCACTAAGGTTATAAAAATAATTTCTCAAGATTTTCTCTTGTTTTAGACAAAAAGCTAACCTTGTTAAACTATGGCAGGATTTACTAACTGGAGGAACAGATAGCTTGACAGCAGCAGTGCAATGGGCATTTCAAGAACTTCTTAGACAGCCAAGGGTTATTGAGAAGGCAACCGAAGAGCTTGACCGGGTTGTCGGGAAAGAGAGATGGGTAGAAGAGAAAGATTGCTCGCAGCTATCTTACGTTGAAGCAATCCTCAAGGAAACACTAAGGTTACATCCTCTAGGAACTATGCTAGCACCGCATTGTGCTATAGAAGATTGTAAGGTGGCTGGTTATGACATACAGAAAGGAACGACCGTTCTGGTGAATGTTTGGACCATTGGAAGGGACCCAAAATACTGGGATAGAGCACAAGAGTTTCTCCCCGAGAGGTTCTTAGATAATGACATTGATATGGACGGACATAACTTTGCTTTCTTGCCATTTGGCTCGGGGCGAAGGAGGTGTCCTGGCTATAGCCTTGGACTTAAGGTTATCCGAGCAACGTTAGCCAACATGTTGCATGGATTCAACTGGAAATTACCTGAAGGTATGAAGCCAGAAGATATAAGTGTGGAAGAACATTATGGGCTCACTACACATCCTAAGTTTCCTGTTCCTGTGATCTTGGAATCTAGACTCTCTTCAGATCTCTATGCCCCTATCACTTAATCCTAAGTGCTTCCTATTATAGCATCATATCAATATCCCTCTAATAAATAGAGGATAGTTGTCATAGGAAGGAACCTATGCCTAAAGTTTTGGATTACTACTAAAACTGAAGAATTTTTAGGTTTTTGTCTATTATGTTCCCTAAACAAAAGAAGACATCTATCAATAAAATAGCTCTTATATCTAATTTGTTTTAATATTTTATTTGACAAGCACTTCCATAATCCCACAGCCATCGCTCCACTTTCTCACCACAAATTAATAGAAGCAAAAAGATACGTAGTACTTTTCAACAAAAGTGGAACGTCAACTGTGCAAATACAACTGGAGGACTACTTTTATCTTTTATCATGTCAGTTTCAAAAGGTCACTTGAACCTTCAGACTCCAAGATGAGTTCTCTTCTTTTTTACAAGCATACAGCATACAATTTTAGACCAAGACTTGATACTTGACTAGAAGATTTCGTGTCAAAAGTGGTCTTTCAATCAATTATTACATGGGAGAGAAGCATAAATCCTAGTCAATCTTTATCGGCTAGGAGAATAAAACAGTTTATTCAAAAAGGACTGCATCAATATCCTCAGCAAATTGTTTTTGGCAACATTTTATAGGAAGTGTGAATGAATTACAGAATTTTTTTGTTTTTATCCAAATTCTGCGAGTTCTCAGTCAGTTGAAACCTGGATAACCTGCTTTCCGACATTTCGCCCATGATAAATACCAACAAAAGCTGATGCAGCATTTTCCAAACCCTCAGCAATGTCTTCTACAAAAACCAGCTTTTTCTCTCTTATAAGCTGAATAACAAACTCGAGGTATTCTGGAACCTTGTGCCGGAAGTCAAGCTCGGAGAAACCTTCCATCCGTAATCTCTTTGTGATAAGACAAAACAAGTTGTGAATACCATCTGGTTTCTTTAAATTGTACTGAGAGATCATCCCAGAAACTGTAATCCTACCATAGAGATTCATGTGCAAAAGCACCTCGTCCAGCATACTTCCTCCAACGTTCTCAAAGTAAACATCAATTCCCTTAGGGAAGTGCCTTCATTTTGTAGAGACAGACAGTTGAAGAAACATATTATTCAACAGAAAAGTGATTTTGCAAAAAGCATTTCTCCGTGACCAAATTAAGTTTAGTAAAGTACTACTTTCAGACTCATAAAATTCGATAATTAATTTCAGTATTTATCAATGCCCAGTGGAAGTACTACTTTCAGACTCATAAAATTCGATAATTAATTTCAGTATTTATCAATGCCCTGTGGAAGTGGTGCCTTCATTCTGCCATAACAGACAGATGAATTAACATATCATTCCACAAAAAAGTAAGTTTGCATTTCTCCCCTAACCCAAATTTAACATAGTAAAGTACTAGTTTCCGACACATTAATTTGATGACTGTGTTCAATTTTTGTCAATACCCTTTAGAAAGTTCCCTCATTTTGCAGTAATAGATAGATTAGAAACATATCATTCCACAGAAAAGAAATTCAATTCTCCCCTTAAATAACATAGTAAAGTACTGGTTTCAGACTCATAAAATCGATAAATTAATTTCAACATACAGTGACAGGCAGATACAGAAATCATTTGTAACGACCCGACTTGTCGTTTTAAGAATTAACGCCTCGTTCAGTGACTCAAGGTCTCGAGCAGTTTCGCAATATGTATTATGACCCGCGGGTGTGGTCGAGTTGAATTACTGAAGATTCGGAATTAAATTAAAAGAACAATCCTTATTTAGAAGCTTAAATGTAAAGAGTGGACTGGAGAGTTGACTTTTGAGCAAACTGCTCCGGAATGGAATTTTGATGATGTCAATAGCTCCGTATGGCGATTATGGACTTAAAAGCGTGTACGGAAAATTACTTGGAGGTCTGTAGTGGAATTAGGCTTGAAATGGCAAAAGATGAATTTTTGGGAAGTTTGACCGGGGGGTTTGACTTTTTGATATCAGGGTCGGAATCCGATTCTAGAAATTGGAATAGCTTCGTTGTGCCATTTCTGACTTGTGTGCAAAATTTGAGGTTATTCGGACGTGGTTTGGGAGGTTTCGACGTCATTTGTGGAATTCGGAAATTTCTAAGTTCATTAGGCTTGAATCCGTGTGTAATTCATGTGTTTGGTGTTGTTGAAGGTGATTTGAAGGTTCGACTAAGTTCGTATGATGTTATGGGACGCTTTGGTATGTTTGGTTGAGGTCCCGAGGACCTCGGGTGTGTTTTGGGTGTGTTTCGGGTGTGTTTTGGATCATTTTGGGCTACTTTGGATGCTGATTTGCTGATATCTAGTGTTGTACTTCGCGTTCGCGAAAAGCCTCTCGCGTTCGTGAAGAAGGATTTGACTTCTGGGATTTTGTTCTTTGCGTTCGCGAAGAGATTCGCGTTCGCGAAGAAGGAGATCTCTGTTGCAATAGTCTGACTTTGGAAGCTCATATCTCGCAATCTATAAGGAATTTGGAGATGATCCAAAAATGAAAGTTGTAGCTCTTTGTGTCTAGTTTTCAGAAAGTAAACCATTTGTCATTTGGAGTTTTGTACCAAAAGTTATGGTGGATACACTATAGGTTGTATGGGAAGAGTTTGGAAATCTCTGTTGCACAAGGCTGCCTTTGGAAGCTTATATCTCGCAATCTATAAGGAATGAGGAAATGAGAAACAAATGAAAGTCCCTTTGAGTCTAGTTTCCATAAAGTTAAATCATTTGTCATTTGGAGTTTTGTACAAAAAGTTATGACCATTATACTAGAGGTTGTCTGAGAAGAGTTCAAAAATGGTTGTTGGAGAATTTGTTCATCGCAAACGCGAGGGAAGGATCGCGAACGCGAAGAACAAATCCCTGGGCAGCAGAATAAAGTCCAAACTCGTCTCATTCTTCCATTTTTGGACCAAGGAAGCTCGGGTGAGGCGATTTTTCGAGAGTTTTTCAAGGAAAACATTGGGGTAAGAATTCATAACTTGATTTTGGTTAAATTACATGAATCTAGTGTTGTTTTTATCACTAAATTAGTGAATTGGGTTGAAAATGGTAGAAATCCTCTAGACTTTAATTTAAGATTTGAAGGGCAATCCGTCATCGAAATTTGATAATTTTGGTATGATTGAACTCGTATCGGAATAGGTGTTCGGATTTCGTAAAAATTTTGTCGGGTTCCGAGGGGCACGCCCCGCGCTGACTTTTTAGAATAAAATTTTAAGTTGGTGTTTTATTATCCGGAATTATTTTCGATGAATTTTAATGAAGTGGTACAATTAATTTGGATAGATTTGAGCTGTCCGGAGGTCAATTCAAGCAAGAAGGCGATTTTGGAATATCGGCATAACTTCAATAAGGTAAGTATCTTGCCTAACCTCGAGTGGGAGAATTACCCCTTAGGCATTGAGTCTTATGTGTAAATTGTGTGATTTGAAAGCCGTGTACGCGAGGTGACGAGTACGTACTAAGGCTTATATGTGCAAATTTTATTGGTTTAAAGTTTTAGGCATTCTTATGTATTAAATTAGATAATTGTTGGCATTAGTAAATCCTTGAATTATCACGCCTCATTCTTTATTTGTCAAGTTTGTATTTTATATAATAACTTGGTGTTATTGTCATTTGGATTTGATGTGAATTACGTATGTTTGTTGATTTGATATTTTTCTTGGAATTAAATTCATGATGGAATCCTTATCTGCAAATATTTATTAAATAAGTTTAAATTGAGGAGTTAATATAATTATCAAGAATTTGGATTGATGAAGGTGTTGCCCTATACTGAGTATTTTTCACCTCTGTTGATTGTTTTGAGGTTTTATATACGTTTTGTGGAGCCTTGGGCTATTTGTTGAAGAAT
>AWOL01S0044182.1:0-40990 GCA_000715115.1 Nicotiana otophora | reverse complement strand
GTGGGATCGCAAGGATTCAAGGTAGAGCTGCTTGGTCGTCGCAGTTCCTTGGAGTCTTTCCATTTTATTGTACTGTTATTTATTATTCAAACAGTATTGAGTATTCGATCCTTGCGATCATTTCATGTATTCAGTTAGAGTTCGTGACTCAGTACTACCAGTCTTAGGAGGTTTTTAAACTTATTTCCACTTTTGGTTTCGACACGTGTATTAAATTATATCTTTATAAAAAAAATGGCTTGAATAATGATTATAATCGGCTTACTTAGTCTTAGAGACTAAGTGTCATCACGACGCTTGTGGTGGAATTTTTGGGTCGTGACATCATTCCACAGAAAATTGCATAAAGTAATACAGAAATCACTCCACGGAAAATTGAATTGTATCAAGTATTTCTTCCCTTGACCCAAATTTAACATAGTAATCTACTAGCTTCAGACTCATAAAACTCGATAATTAATTTCACCAATTGTGTGTAGAGGAGTTCGCCTGAGCTTATTCTACGTGTTTCAGTGTCCCCATTAGCAAGACACGAGTAAATTAGATATGCTTGAGCTATAAAAGAAGATCATATATATCACAAACCTTTTCAAGGCTCCAGCAAAATCAGTCCCTTCTTTGTAGTTAAAAGCATCATCGAAGCCAAGTTCTGATTTCAAAAGATTTACCTGCAAAACAAGTGCAGCACGCCTTTAATAATGCCCAATTACATATTAAAGCAACAGTGGACTATTACCTTTTCATCAGTACTAGCACTTCCAACAACATAGCAACCTTTCATTTTCGCGAATTGTCCAACAAGCTGACCAACCCCTCCTGCTGCGGAGGAGACATAGACTATATCCCCTTCCTTAGCAGAGCATACATTATAAAAGCCAATATAGGCTGCCAGTCCTGGCATACCTGTTATGATGCAATCACCTTGTTATTATCACGAACAAGAATCTGCAAATAGTCCATTTTCTCTTGCGTAAAACTCCTAATTTGGAAATCCATGATTTTGAAATTTTTAATTAGGTTAACAAACCCTAAATTCTCCAGCCTCGACAAAATGACTTACATTACTTGAAACCGGAAGTAATAGTTTCAATGAGCAACCTTTTCATACCACAACCAAGAAGCAAGCGACCTACTATATAAAAAGGGACAGGAGGGTTTCGGGCATATAATTCGGAAATGTAAATAGAAATTAGTACCTAGAATTCCAGCATAGTATGAGAGTGGCACATCCGTATATTTGATCTTGAAAAGCCCATCCGGATTAAGAATCAAGCTATAGTCTTCCCAACCAGTCATTCCCCAGATATAATCTCCCTCCTCGAAATCTGCGTTTGCTGATTTAATAACTTTTGCAACACCAAGTCCAGTAATGACCTAAGAGGTATCAAAATTCAAAAGGGGAAATCACTATCAAGACTTCAAAGCAAAAGAGCAAAATTATGGGTTAATTTGTTCAACTCCCTTCCTCTACCCCCCTCCCCCACTCAACTCAGCCATGAAGCCAAAAATAGTTAAAAGCAGCATTCAAGAATACTTTGAAAATATGTGAAGAAAATAGACTTAATAATGAAACAAGCTATAATTTTTCCAGTTAATCATTGAAAATATGCATTTGCTTAATGTATGAGCTTTGGCACAAGAAGCCCAATAATCCAAATTCAAATGGGAAAAACACAATCAAGAATCCAAATTAAAACAGCAAAGTTAAGGGTCAATTTGCGTCACCGCCTCCTACGTCCCCCAACACAACCCAACCCAACCCAACAAACTCAAGAATCAAACAACAACAACTACCGGTTTGTCCTAAACAAGATGGAGCCGACTATATGAATCCTCACGGACTACTTTACTCCATTAAAACTCATCTCATGCCAATTTTATTAAAATAAGAATAAAAAATATTAGATGTTCTGTATATTTTCTAACTCTAGATCTCTGAACTAACTCAGGAATCCAATAAAAAAAACAGCATTCAAGAATCCATTGGTAAAATGTCAAGTAAATGGACTAAATTAGGAATCTACCTATAGTCTTCTCAACCAGTAATTACTCAAATATAATGCCCCTTCTGAAAATCAGTTTCTGCCAACTTTATAACATTTGCAGCACCAAGCAATGGCCTCAAAGTTATTCAAATTCAAAAGGGAAATCACACAGGCAAGAATCCAAATCAAATCCAGTCAGAAGGGTTTAATTTGCCACCCAACCAAACAAGCCTTGGAACAACATTCAAGAATCAAACGAGCAAAATGTCAAGAAAATCCACTTACAGAACCAGGTTCGAATGAGGTAAGCAAGGAAACATCCTTGGACTCATGAGGAGACATCTTGTGGCGCATGTAAGGGTCACAACCCAAGTAAAGATTCTTAACAAACAAACCATTTGAATCTTGAGGAATCTGGGAACTTATCATTGTACTTCTTAGTTCAAAATCACTCTCTTTTGGATACCCTTCAACATAATTCTTGAACACAACTTGCTTGTTTGGTAACATCATACTTGAATGCTCAGCTTCCATTCTTCCTCTAATTCTTTCTTTGTTCCCTTCTGTTTGAACTCTGTGTACAGCTGCTGCCCTTTTAGAATGAAGCTTATTTTAATGCCAACCACAGTAGGTGGACTTGGAGTTTTAACAAGTTGCAACTATTGACCACCAACGGACGGTTGGTGTGGTTAATTATCTTAATCAGAAATTTCTGGTTCAAGCCCAAAAATAAAGTATTTTTTGGTAATCGTGAGATTGTTTTTTCTATAATATTTGAAACTCATTTATCGAATTGTTCTAATTTTGTATATTAACTGTCTTAAACAAAGATTACTTACAAATTATATACATATTAACTTAAAAGGCTCCCAATTCATTTTTAGTGTCTTCAATCAAGGAATTTAGTTACATCATTTTCCTTTTTTCTCTCCTCTCTCCTATCTTCTCTCTAGATCGGACTTATATTTAATTATGGAAACGGTCTAGTTGGATGAGAAGATTCGTCATTTGGTCCCAGCTCCCAACAGTCCCCTGTTATTGCCATGAAAGTACTATCCATTAGGCAACGGTTCAGTTGAAGTTGGAAGACAATGTTTTTCCAAAAATTCTTTTACCCCTTCCTATATGGGAATAAGATGTACCATCAACTTAGTCAATAATTTTACCAAAAATAATAGGGGGCATTGTCACACCTGAACATAGTGTAAACGAGGCATAGTAAGAAGGTAGTGTCTCCAAAAGCAGGCGACGAAAAACCTACATTGAATGTTGCAGCTGAACAAAATTTAGTATCTCCTCAGACTTCAGAAAAGATAAAATCAACTGAGAAAAGAACAATATATGGTACATCAACATACAAATTAAAAATAAATTTCGTACAAACTTAATGCAAATTTGAATATCTACAACAACATAAATAGTAAAAATAAATTTCATACAACTAATTATATATTATACAACTTATTTATAACTTATCTACAACTTTCATACATTATTTCTACCCAGTTAAATACAACTACAATATCATACAACTTAAATACAATTTTTATACAATATGTCTTTGTATATATTTTGTATCTAATTTGTATATATTTTATATGTGGTGTGTGCTTCTTCCTTTATAAAATTCCAATCAAAACTTACTCTCTTAATATAACTTTGATACATATCAACAACTTTATGTAAAAAGATAGTATTGATAACTTAAATACAAATTTTATACAACGATTCATACGTTATACGACTATTTTTCAACTTTCATATAACATTCAAATAATATATATATATATATATATATATATATATATAACTACAACAGAATACAATTTACATACAATTATAATACAATTTACATACAATTATAATACAACTTTACTACAATTTCGTAAGTATATTGTATGTCATGTGTTCTTCTTCTTCTTCTTCTTCTTCTTCTTCTTCGAGTTTCAATCTTAAATTCAACCAAAATCAAGTCTAATCTTCACCAAAGCATCCTCAAAATTGAGATACAAACTCCAAACAATATACCAATTGTTTGCAACAATACCTATTCCAAACAAATAATGATTTTTGAAAACCCAAATTCGATTTCAACGCTTCAAAGCTTTTTAATGGTTGTCAATGGTGGAGAGTCAAACACCTTCAAAATTTATTGATTGACAATTTCAATTTGAACACCAATTGTGCAACATGAAAGAAAAATGCTAAGTTAAAACGATTGAAATTCATTGATGAATTCCATTAAAACTCTATACAACAAGAAAGCATAAAAAACAGAGAACATCAAATGAAGAAAAAATGGGGAGAAGGCAGAGAAGGAGAGTACAGAAACGAAGAGAGAGACAGAGACAGAGAGACGGAGAGAGAGAGTGGACAAGTATAAAGGGATAAGGAAATAACTGATATTCCTGATTCAATTCCTAATATAAAGGGATACTCATTTAAAACTTATTTGTATATAATTGGTAAATAGTATATGATCATGTAATTAAATTGAAACTTGAGTAGAGAGGGTAATAAGGTTTCAAATAGTGTATAGGAAGATAAATTACACGAAATAGTCATATTTAGATGTGAACCCAAATTAGTCAAAGCCCCGAAGTGAGTATACACGCTTAGTGAGAAATAAAAAAAAAAAGGTGGCTACTACTATGTCTCTCCGTTTTAATTTATTTGATATAATTTACTCATTAGCTAATTCAAAAAGAATAATATATTTTTATATTTAAGATAATTTAATTTTAAAATTTTTATTTTATTTATTTAATTTTTAATAAGAAATTTTTATAGGCTATAGCTATACAACATTAAAATTATAGTATATGTCAAAAGCCTTTTTTTCTTATACTCCGAACGAAATGAGTATTATTAAGGAATCATTATTGCAAAGGCACGTGCAATGAACTGTAGTTTCAATTATTTGCAGCTATAGATGTCAGAAGTCAAGCAGTTAGTGTTGAATGGATATTATAATATTGGAGATATTTTGCATTTTCTTAGGAAAGGGAAAAAGGTAAAAGTATATTTACATGAAAAGATTTTAAGAGGAAAATATAAACAAACAATAGACAAGGAGGTCTTTGACAAGGATGAGAGTCCAAAGAGAACTTATAGTATAGGACACTATAACTCGCATACGATATTAGACGGTGTCACGACCCAAAACTCTAACATGTCGTTATGGCGCCTATCGATGGTTCTACGCAAGCCGACCTTTTAAAATACTTCAATATTTCATAAAAAGGATAATTCAAAACTTTTTCATACCAGAATTTTTTTTTATTACAAAAATCGGAGTTGAATTAAAAATAAAATGCGGAAAGATAGCCCCAAACATCGGAGTGTCACCAAGTCATGAGCATCTACATATACAGTCTAATAAAAACAATGTCTAAGTATCAATACATAAAAGAAAGAAAACATAGAAGGAGAGACAAGGTCTGCGGACGCCGGCAGCTACCTCGTTGTCTCCGGTAGTCGATCGCGCACGAACTCAACGACCTCCTTGATCAAACACACCTGGATCTGCACATGAAGTGCAAGGTGTAGCATGAGTACAACCAACTCCGCAAGTAACAGAAATAAATAAGGAACTGAGAAGCAGTGACGATTTATACAATTACAGTTCATTTTCAATAATTCCAGCAAAGAATAAACATGCTTTCACATCCGACAGTTTAAGTCCAGTCAGTTTTATACAGTTAAAGTTTATGTAATCCAGATATAGAATCTTTCAGGAATTTCACAACAATGACAGATAGCAACTAAGTGCATCAACAAATGAAAAGAAAACAAGTATAACCTCTCAGGGCAACAATCACTCAACTCGTCACAACAGCTCGAAACATGGCTCTCAGCCCTCAGTACTCACACTCAATAGATACCTACGCTCACTGGGGTGTGCAGACTCCGGAGGGGCTCCTTTCAGCCTAAGCGCTATATTTGCATGGACAACCCACGTGTTGCACGAATAACTCATGTGTTGCACCGACAACTCACGTGCCATGGTATCAATACCTCACAGACAGCCCTCGGCCTCACTCAGTCATAAATCTCTGCAGTCTCTCAGGCTCTCGGTGATAATGCAAATCAGCCCAAACAACAATAATATGATGCATCAACAAGGAACAATAGAGACTAAGATAAAATAAATAAATAACATATGACTGAGTGCAAGACAACAATTAGCAAGTAATTCAACAAGTACGCGACCTCTGCGGGTCCCAACAGTACCATCACATAGCCTAAGCATGATTTCTAACATGATTTGCAGTCAAATTTCTATAACACAAGGAGAGCATATAACTAGCAACAAGTTATTCAACTTTACAGTTTCACGGAATGGACCAAGTCCCAATTCCTACGGTGCACGCCCACATGCCTGTCACCTAGCATGTGCGTCACCTCCAAAGTACTCACATAATCCAATAATCCGCGGTTTCATACCCTCAAGACCAGATTTAAAATGGTTACTTATCTCAAACCGCGCAAAATCCTACCCTGCAATTCCTTTTCCCCTCGAATCAATCTCCAAACACCCCGAATCTAGCCACAAGCAGTACAATATAATTAATATAGGCTAAAGGAATCAATTCCACAAGAAAAAAGTGAAATTATAAGCCAAAATCCGAAATAGGCTCAAACCGTTCCCTGGGCCTACGTCTCGAAATCCGACAAAAGTCACAAAATGTGAACACCCATCCACTCACGAGTCCAACCATATAAGAATTACTCAAATCCAACCTCAAATCACCTTCCAAAACTCGAAATTTTAGCCTATGAAGTTTCTACCATGTTTTCTCAAATTTACAACTCAAATCCCTAATTAGATTATGAAAATAACAATAGATTCATGAAATATAGTCCAATCCAAGTTAGAATCACTTACCCCAACAATCTTCTTGAAGAAACCTCGAAACATTGCCTCACACCGAGCTCTCAAAGTCCCAAAATCAAAATGGAAGCCAAACCTTCGAAATCCTATTTTTCTGCCCAGTTCTTCCACATCTGCGGGCATACCATAGCACCTGCGACACCGCAGCTGCGGAATTTCCCTCGCAGGTGCGGAAATGACTTAATTGGCTGGGTCCGCATCTGCGAGTAAGTGGTCACACCTGCGTGTGCGCACATGCGGACAAATGTCCGCTTCTGCGATTTTCCCCTCTAGTTCACTCTCCGCATCTACGGAATCTCAAGCGCATCTGCGGACTCGCATATGCGGAAATTTCCTCGCACCTGCGACCCCTGGCCATCTCCTCAATTCCCGCTTCTGCGCTCCTTCATCCGCACGTGCGAGTACGCACCTGCGGTCTCCCCACCGCAGGTGCGAAACCATCAGATATCAGAAAGCTTCAGATATCAGAAGGCTTCAAACCGTTAAGCATCCGAAACACACCAGAGGCCCCCAGGACCTCAAATAAATGTACCAACAAGTCTTAAAATACCATACGAACTTAGTCGATCCCTCAAAACACGTCAAACAATTATAAAAATACGAATCACCCTCCAATCCAAACTTAATGAACTTCAAAATTTCCAAATTCTACAAACGATGCCAAAATCTATCAAATCACGTCCGATTGACCTCAAATTTTGCACACAAGTCATATTCAACATTATGGACCTATTCCAACTTCCGGAATCGGAATCCGACCCCGATCTCAAAAAATCAACCCCTCGGTCAAACTTTCCAAAAATTCGACTTTCTACATTTCAAGCCTAAATTAGCTACAGACCTCACATTCACAGTCTGAACACGCTCCTAAGACCAAAATCACCCAACGGAGCTAACGGAACCGACGAAACTTTATTCTGGAGTCGTGTTCACACAATTCCAACTATGGTCAAAATCTTGAGACTTAAGCTTCCGTTTTAGGGACTATGTGTCCCAAAATACTCCGAAACCAAAAACAAGACCTCCCGGCAAGTCACATAAGCAGACACAGATATAGGGAAAACAGTAAATAAGGGATCAGGGCTAATACACACAAAATGACCGGCCGAGTCGTTACATCCTCCCCCTCTTAAAATAATTGTTCGTCCTCGAACGAGCATAGAGACATACCTGAAGTGGTGACAATATGAGGATAACGGCTGCGCATAGCATGCTCGGTCTCCCAAGTCGCCTCCTCGGCCGGCTGGCCCCTCCACTAAACCTTCAGAGAAGCAATATTCTTTGACCTCAGCTTTCAAACTTGCCTATCCAAGATCGCCATCGGCTCCTCAACATAAGATAAATCCTTGTCCAACTGGACTGAGCTGAAATACAACACGTGAGACGGATCGCCGTGATACTTCCGGAGCATAGAAACATGGAATACTGGGTGAACTCCCGATAGACTGGGAGTCAAGGAAAGCGCATAAGCAACCTCCCCAACATGTCACAACACCTCAAATGGACCGATAAACTTTGTGCTCAGCTTGCCCTTCTTTCCGAACCTCATAACACCCTTCATGGGTGACACCCGGAGCAAGACCCACTCTTCAACCATGAATGCAACATCGCGAACCTTCTGATCCGAATAACTCTTCTGTCTGGACTGGGATGTGCGTAGTCTATCCTGAATCACCTTAATCTTCTCTAGAGCATCCTGAACCAAGTATGTACCCAATAATTTAGCCTCGCCCGTCTCAAACCAACCCACGGGAGACCTACACCGCCTACCATACAGAGCCCCATACCCTGCCATCTGGATGTTTGACTGGTAATTGTTGTTGTAAGCAAATTCCGCTAGAGGCAAGAACTGATCCCACAAACCCCAAAACTCCATCACACATGCACGGAGCATATCCTCTAATATCCTCGGATTGTCCGTCTGTCTGAGGGTGAAATACTGTGCTCAACTCCACTCGAGTCCCCAACTCATGCTGTACGGCCCTTCAGAACCGTGATGTAAACTGTGTACCCCGGTCATAGATGATAGATACCGGTACTCCATGGAGCCTGACGATCTCGCGGATATACACGTGAGCCAGCTGCTCGGAAGAATAGGTAGTCATCACAAGAACGAAATGAGCTGACTTGGTCAGCCGGTCCACAATCACCCAAACTGCATCAAACTTCCGCCGAGTCCGTGGAAGGCCAAAAATGAAATCCATAGTGATCCGCTCCTATTTCCACTCCGGAATCTCTAACTTCTGAAGCAACCCACCTGGTCGTTGATGCTCATACTTCACCCGCTGGCAATTTAGACACCGAGCTACATACTCTATTATGTCCTTCTTCATTCTCATCCACCAGTAATGCTGTCTTAAGTCCTGATACATCTTCGCGGCACCCGAATGAATACAATACCGCAAACTGTGAGCCTCCTGGAGAATCATCTCACGCAAACTATCTACATTGGGCACACATAGCATGCCCTGCATCCTCAATGCACCATCATCCCTAATAGTGACCTCCTTAGCATCACCGTGCTGGACCGTGTCCTGAAGGACAAGCAGATGGGGGTCATCATACTAATGCTCCCTGATACAATCATAAAGAGAAGACTGAGACACAACATAAGCCAATACTCGATTCGGCTCAGAAACATCCAATCTAACAAACTGGCTAGCTAAGGCCTGAACATCCAATGTTAGTGGCCTCTCTGCTGCTGAAAGATATGCTAAGCTCCCCAAAATCTCCACCTGGCGACTCAAGGCATCGGCCACCACATTGGCCTTCCCGTGATGGTAAAAAATTGTGATATCATAGTCCTGAAGAAGCTCCAACCACCTCCGCTGACGCAAGTTAAGATCCTTTTGTTTGAACAGATGCTGCAAACTCCGATGATCAATGTAAATCTCACAATGGACCCCGTACAAATAGTGCCGCCAAATCTTCAAGGCGTTAACAATAGCTGCTAACTCAAGGTTATGGACAGGATAGTTCTTCTCATGGGGCTTCAACTGGCATGAAGCATAAGCAATCACTCTACCCTCCTGCATCAAAACACACTCAATGCCGATCCGCGAGGCATCACAATACACTGTGTAAGAACCAAAAGCTGATGGTAGAACTAGAATTGGAGTCGTGGTTAAAGCAGTCTTGAGCTTCTGAAAGCTCTCCTTGCACTCCTCCGACCACCTGAAAGGAGCACCCTTCTGGGTTGATTTAGTCAAGGGCGATGTAATAGACGAGAAACCCTCCACAAAACAATTGTAATAGCCTGCCAACCTAAGAAAACTCTGAATCTCCATGGCTGAGGACGGTTCGGGCCAACTCTGCACTGCCTCTATCTTCTTCGAATCCACTTGAATACCCTCTTGGACACCACGTGCCCCAAGAACGCCACTAAACTAAGACAAAACTCACACTTAGAGAACTTTGCATAACGCTTCTCCTCCCTCAACCGTTGTAACACAACCCTCAGATGTTGAGCATGATTATCCTGGCTATGAGAGTACACCAGGATATCATCAATGAAGACAATAAAGAACAAGTCAAGATAAGGCTGAAACACACTGTTCATCAAATGCATGAATATTGCTGGGGCATTGGTCAGCCCAAAAGACATCACAAGAAACTCATAATGGCCATATCAGGTCCTGAAAGCTATCTTAAGAATATCTTAGTCCCGAATCTTCAGTTGGTGATACTCTGAACTCAAATCAATCTTGGAGAACACCATCACTCCCTGAAGTTGGTCAAACAAATCATCAATACGCGGCAAAGGATACTTGTTCTTGATTGTGACCTTATTCAAATGTCTGTAATCAATGCACATTCTCATAGTACCATCCTTCTTCTTCTTCTTCACAATAGGACTGGTTCACCCCAAGGTGACATGCTAGGCCGAATAAACCCTTTATCAGGAGTTCCTGATGTTGCTCTTTCAATTCCTTCAACTCCGCCGGTGCCATACGATATGGAGGAATAGAAATGGGTTGAGTGCCCGGCACCAGATCAATTTCAAAATCAATATCCTTGTCAAGCGGCATGCCCGGTAGGTCTGCAGGAAACACATCCGGGAAATCTCGCACCACCGGAACAGAATTAATAGTAAGGGTCTTTGTACTAACATCCCTCACAAAGGCCAAATAAGATAGACAACCCTTCTCAACCATCCGCTGAGCTTTCAAGTATGAAATTACTCTACTGGGAACATAGTCTATAGCACCGCTCCACTCAACCCTCGGCAACTCCGGCAACCCCGGCATAGCCAACGTCATGGTCTTAGCGTGACAATATAGAACAACATAACATGTAGACAACCAATCCATATCCAAAATCACGTCAAAATCGACCATACTAAGTAACAAAAGATCCACTCTAGTCTCCATACTCTCAATAGTCACCACATATGACTGATATACACGGTCCACAATGATAGTATCGCCCACCAGAATGGATACACGAATAGATGCAACTAAAGACTCACGGGGCATAACCAGATAATGAGTGAAATATGAAAACACATATGAATAAGTGGAACCAGGGTTAAATAATACAGAGGCATTTCCATGGAAAATTGAGACAATACCTGTAATCATAATATCCGAAGGAATGGCATCTGGTCTCGCAGAAAGGGCATAGAAATGGTCCTGGTTGCCCCATGATCGGCCTCTCCCTCTCGGGCGGCCCCTAGCTGACTGGGCTCCACCTCGAGCTGGCTGAGTAGGTGGTGAAGAAACTGGTGCTGGTGCCATTGGCCGAGAACTCTGCTGTGAAGTCCCACCCAACATCTTAGGGCAATCTCTCTTAATATGACCAAAATCTCCGCACTTGAAACAACCCCTCCTCTGACGGAACTACTGCTCCTGATGCCCTGAAGAACTACCCGTAGATACCTGAGCTGACGAGGTAGGGTGAGAACTCTAATCCGGTAGTGCACTGAATAAAGACTAGCCCTGCTGATAGCTGTGTGAACCATGGCTAGATGATGCACCACAGTGAACTAGGCGAGCCGTCTGAGTATGCCTGAATGAACAACCTCTACCGTGGTGGAACTAACCCTGATAAGGAACACCACTAAATTCACCCTGTCCACAAGGCCTCTTGACCTCCATCTCAACCTGCTCCTGGATGCGAACCATCTCAATCTGACGAGCAATGTCAACAACCTCATCAAAGGTAGCACTAGACACTCTCCCTCTAGTCATAAGCAATCGCAGCTGAAAAGTGAGGCCATCTATGAACCTCCTGATCCTCTCCCTGTATGTGGGAACCAACCAGATATCATGACGGGCCAACTCTGAAAATCTCATCTCATCACCATAAAGAAGCTGCTCGAACTGCCTGCACAGCTCCTCTTTGCGGGACTAAGGCACGAACTTCTCCAGGAATAGACCGGAGAACTGTTGCCAGGTAAGGGGTGCTGCGCCGACCGGCCTACGCCTCTCGTAAGCCTCCTACCAACCGAAGGCAGCCCTAGAGAACTGAAAAGTAGTGAACGAGACCCCACTGGTCTCTAGAATAACCGTTGTATGGAGTATCGTCTGACACCTGTCCAAGAAGCCATGTGCATCCTCTCCCTAGGTACCACTAAAAGATGGAGGTTGGAGTCTCCTAAACCTCTCCAATCGACATTGCTGATCATCAGGCATGACAGGAACCACATAGTCCTGAGCAGCTGCAACCGGCTGGGCTGGTGGTGCCCCCGATGTCTTGAATCCTTGTATCACCTGCTCTGGTGTGCGGACGACAGGAGTCTGAGCACCTCCCCCGGCCTGAGAAGTGGCTGCTGCGACCGGAACAGAGACCGCCTTAGCAAGACTAGTACCCGCGGTAAGAATCTGAGCTAAGGCCTCTTGAAGGTCTAGAATCACAATGGGCACAGGTGGTGCCTGAGCTGGTCCCACAGGCTCATCCACACCTGGAGCCTGCTCCTGAACTGGGGTAACTGGTGGATATGCAGGTGCTGCCCTAGCTGCGGTGCGAGTTGCACCTCTGCTCCTACTGCGGCCTCTACCGCGACCTCGGCCTCTCGCGGCCCTGACTGGTGGTACTGGTGGTTGTCCATCCTGCCACGTAGTACGCGTCCTCACCATCTGTGAGAGAATTAATACAACATAAATTTAGTTACTAGAATCAAAAGATTCGCACGACAAGAATTCAAGAATGTGAAGTTTCCTAAGGGTTCCGCAACCTCTCAAAAATAAGTACAAATGTCTCCGTACCGATCCGCAAGACTCTACTAAACATGCTCATGACTCGTGAGACCTATGTAACCTAGGCTATGATACCAACTTGTCACGACCCTAAACTCTAACCTGTCGTGATGGCGCCTATCGATGGTACTAGGCAAGCCGACCTTTCAAAATACTTCAATATTTCCTAAAAAAGGATAATTCAAAGCTTTTTCATACCAGAATTGTTTTTTTTTATTATAAAAATCGGAGTTGAATCTAAAATAAAATGCGGAATGATAGCCCCAAACATCGGGGTGTCACCAAGTTATGAGCATCTAGATATCGAGTCTAATACAAATAGTGTCTAAGTATCAATATAGAAAAGAAAGAAAACATAGAAGGAGAGACAAGGTCTGCGGACGCCGACAGCTACCTCGTTGTATCTGGTACTCGATCGCGCACGAACTCAATGACCTCCCTGATCAAACACACTTGGATCTGCACATGAAGTACAGGGTGTAGCATGAGTACAACCAGCTCAGCAAGTAACAGAAATAAATAAGGAACTGAGAAGCAGTGACGAGCTATACAATTACAGTTCATTTTCAATAATTCCAACAAAGAGTAGACATGCTTTCACATCCGACAGTTTAAGTCCAATCAGTTTTATACAGTTAAAGTTTATGTAATCCAGATATAGAATCTTTCAGGAATTTCACAACAATGACAGATAGAAACTAAGTGCATCAACAAATGAAAAGAAAACAAGTATAACCTCTCAGGGCAACAATCACTCAACTCGCTACAACAACTCGAAACTCGTCTCTCAGCCCTCAGTACTCACACTCAATAGGTACATGCGCTTACTGGGGTGTTTGCAGACTCCGGAGGGGCTCCTTTTAGCCAAGCGCTATATCCGCACGGACAACTCACGTGCTACAGTATAAATATGTGAATCCGCACGGATAACTCACGTGCCATAGTAACAATACCTCACAGACAGACCCTTGGCGTCACTCAGTCATAAATATCTCCAGTCTCTCGAGCTCTCGGTGATTATGCAAATCAGCCCAAACAACAATAATATGATGCATCAATAAGGAACAATAGAGATTGAGATAAAATAAATAAGTAAACTATAACTGACTACAAGACAACAATTAGCAAGTAATTCAATAAGTACGTGACCTCTGTGGGTCCCAACAATATCATCACATAGCCTAAGCATGAATTCTAACATGATTTGCAGTCAAATTTCTATAACACAGGGAGAGCATATAGCTAGCAACAAGTTATTCAACTTTACAGTTTCACGGAATGGACCAAGTCCCAATTCCTATGGTGCACGCCCACATGTCCGTCACCTAGCATGTGCGTCACTCCGAAGTACTCACATAAACCAATAATCCGGGGTTTCATACCCTCAGGACCATATGTAAAACTGTTACTTACCTCAAACCGCACAAGATCCTACTTTGTAATGCCTTTGGCCCTCAAATCAATCTCCAAACTCCCCGAATCTAGCCACAAACAGTACAATATAATTAATATAGGCTAAATGAATCAATTTCACAAGAAAAAGTCATATTATAAGCCAAAATCCGAAATAGGCTCAAACCTGCCCCCGGACCCACGACTCGAAATCCGACAAAAGTCACAAAATGTGAACACCCATCCACTCACGAGTCCAACCATACAAGAATTACTCGAATCCAACCTTCAATCACCTTCCAAAACTTGAAATTTTAGCCTATGAAGTTTCTACCATTTCCCCCCAAATTTACAACTCAAATCCCTAATTAGATGATGAAAATAGCAATAGATTCATGAAATATATTCCAATCCGAGTTAGAATCACTTACCCCAACAATCTTCTTGAAGAACCCTCGAACAATCGCCTCCCACCGAGCTCTCAAAGTCCCAAAAACCGAAATGGAAATCAAACCCTCGAAATCCTATTTTTCTCTCTAGTTCTTCCGCATTTGCGGCATACCATCGCACCTGCGACACCGCACCTGCAGAATTTCCCTCGCAGGTGCAAAAATGACTTAAGGGGTTGGGTCCGTATCTGTGAGCAAGTGGTCGCACCTGCGTGTGCGCACCTGCAGACAAATGTTCGCTTCTGTGATCTTCCCCTCCAGCTCACTCTCCGCATCTGCGGAACCTCAAGCGCATTTACCGACTCGCAGATGCGGAAATGCTCTCGCACCTACGACCCCTGGCCATCTCCTCAATTCCCGCTTCTGCGCTCCTTCATCCGCACGTGCGAGTACGCACCTGCGGTCTCCCCACCGCAGGTGCGAAACCATCAGATATCAGAAAGGCTTCAGCCATTTGCCTAAGTCCAAATTCAAACCGTTAAGCATCCGAAACACACCTGAGGCCCCCGGGACCTCAACTAAATATACCAACAAGTCCTAAAACACCATACTAACTTAGTCGAGCCCTCAAAACATGTCAAACAACAAGAAAAACACGAATCACCCTCCAATCCAAACTTAATGAACTTCGAAATTTCCAAATTCTATAAACGATGCCGAAACATATCAAATCATGTTCGATTGACCTCAAATTTTGCACACAAGTCATATTCAACATTATGGACCAATTCCAACTTTCGGAATCGGAATCCGACACCAATATCAAAAAGTCAATCCCCCGGTCAAACTTCCCAAAAATTCGACTTTTGCCATTTTAAGCCTACATTAGTTACAGACTTCAAATTCACAGTCCGGACACGCTCCTAAGTCCAAAATCACCCAAAGGGGCTAACGAAACCGACGAAACTCCATTCCGGAGTCGTCTTCACACAATTCTGACTACGGTCAAAATCTTGAGACTTAAGCTTCCATTTTAGGGACTAAGTGTCCCAAAACACTCCGAAACCAAAAATAAAACCTCCCGGCAAATCACATAATCAGAAATAGATATGGGAAAAATAATAAATAGGGGATCGAGGCTAATACACTTAAAACGACCGGTCGGGTCGTTACAAAAATTCTTTCGCAAAATAAAAAATGTAAGCAACACGGTGAAAAGAGTTGACATGAGTCACGAGCGTCGAGATATTAAGGTGGACAATATTGATAATTCTCAGTTTGAAATTTTCAAATAGACCAATTTAAATTTGGCAAGCTTGTCTATATTTATTTTGCACTTATAATCTACATACATAACTAGCCATTTTTTATATATATAAACTAAACATCTCGTGCAACTCAGTACTTTTCATTTGTATATTATTTTGGGTCAAATAGGCAAAATTTTATTGGGGCTTTTACATCTCTACCCGATTTTGGGTCACAATTGAAGTTACAACTACTTTGCAAGAAAATTTGTAAGTCTACCACTTTACGATGAAATTCAGACGTATCGGGTCTGAAGTTAAAAAACATTAGTATGAAGTGCAATGCAATTAAGGCCAATTAAGTCTAAAGTGCAAAATTGCACTTACGATGCACTTAAGGCCAAATAGGTCTGAAGTGTAACAAATATTTTTATGCATTAAGGTCAGAGAGGTCTCAAGTGAAACAATTGCACTTCAAATGCACTTAAGGCCAAATAGGTCTGAAGTGCAACCAATGGTTTCATGCACTTAAGGCCAAAAAGTCTGAAGTGAAAAATTGCACTTAAGGCCAAAATAAATCTGAAGTGCAATATAACGACCCGGCCGGTCGTTTTGACTATTGCAATCCTGTTCCCCCATTTATTGCTCAAATTATGAATTGCAGTTCTTATTTGGCTTTCCGGGGTAATTGGTTTGGGTTCGGTGAGGTTTTAAAATGATTTGAAGCGCTTAGTTACAAGGTTTAGAATTTAAGTTGAAAAGGGTGACCGCATGTTAACTTATGTGTAACAACCCCGGAGAAAATTTTGCTAAGGAAATTAAGGTTTGGTGGTGCCGAGGTATATCAAATAGCGGCTCGGACTTTTTGGGTTGAACAATGCACCGATGTGTAAAGGAAAATTGTGTCGGAAAATGGTCATTTCTGTGACCACTATGTGGTCGCAGAATCACTCTGCGGACCGCATAATGGTCGCAAAGTAGAGCAGGAGGAGGGCAAAATTTGAGGAAAATCTGCGGTGCACTATGCGACCACAGACCTATTTTGCGGTGCATTATGCGACTGCAGAACAAGTATGTGGACCGCATAATGACCGCAGAACAAGTCAATAATGCCCAACTTTGGAGGCCAAATTATGCGGTTGGTATGCGGACCGCATAACTGCGTCGGAGCTTCCATTCTTTCTAATTTTTGACCCGACCCAACTTCGATTTTTAGCCCTTGAAGCTCATTTTTGAGCCAAAACCTGATATTTTAGAGAGAGGTGAGAGCATGTTTGAGAGAGAAAGTGAATACTTAGTCATATATCCATCAATTCTTGTTCAGGGTTTGAAGATTTCACATGGATCTTGTTAGGGCTTTAAAGAGGTAAGAATTCCTTTCTCTAATTCTTCAATTTCGGGTTTGGAGTAAAGATAGGTGATTAATAGTATGATTCTTGGGTGTAGAGTATCATATATACATACCAATAAGGTTGTGGAAAGATTGTTAAGTTCAAATGGGTAAGGATTGGGTTGAAAATGGTAGAAATCTTCATAGACTTTAATTGAAGATTTGAGGGTCGAGTTGGTGTCGGATTTTGGTGAAATTTATATGGTTGGACTCGTGGCTGGATGTGCATTGATATTCTGTAACTTTTATTGGGTTCCGAGATGTGGACCCTACGGGCAATTTTTGAAGTTAATTTCGGAGTTTATTAGAAATATTAGTATTTCCTTATGGAATTAATTACAATAATTTGTATTGACTGATTCGAATTAATTGTAGCTAGATACGAGGTTTTCGGAGACCAATTCACGTGGCAAGGGCATAGCGGAATAAATACTTACACGGGTTGAGGTAAGTAACAATTATAAATCTGGTCCTGAGGGTATACAACCCCGGATTTTATGTCATGTGATTATTTTGGAGGTACCGCACATGCTAGGTGACAGGCGTGTGGGCGTACACCGAAGGGATTGTGACTTGGTCCGTCCCGTGAAATTGTAAAGTTGAATAACCTGTTATTAGCTATATGCTCTCTTTGTGTTGAAGAAATTTGACTGTAAATCATGTTAAAAATCATACTTAGGTTATATGATAGTACTATTGGGACCCACAGAGGTCACAAACTTGTTGAATTATTTGCTAATTGCTATCTTGTGCTCAGTCTTGATTTTATTAATGAATCATACCTCAGTCTTGCTTGATATATGTTGATGCACTATGTTATCTTTGTTTGGGCTGATCTTTGTGATTTCTGAGAGCCCGAGAGACTAGAGAGGTGAAGGACTAAGTAAGGCCGAGGGCCTGTTAGTAAGGTAAGGATATTATGGCACGTGAGTTGTCCGTGCAAGATATTGTTGTCCGTGCAGGACGTGAGTTGTCCGTGCAGATTATGGCGCTTGGGCTGTAGGAGCCCCTCCGGAGTCTGTACACACCCCCAGTGAGCGCGGGTACCCATTGAGTGTGAGTGCTAACGACTGAGAGCTGAGTGGTTGAGCTGAGTGACTGTTGCCTGAGAGGCTGTATTTGCTTTGCATTTGTTGTTACAGTTGTGTGCTATGTGTCATTGTTATGAAATCTCTGAACGAATTTATATCCGGACTACTTGAAATTGAACTGTATAAAATTAATTTGACTTAAACTGCCGGATTTGAAAGCATGTCTATTCCTTGCTGGAACTACTGAAGGTGAACTATGACTGTGTAGCTCGTCATTATCTTCAGTTCCTTAGTTATTATTGTTACTTGCTGAGTTAGTTGTACTCATACTACACCCTGCACTTCGTGTGCAGATCCAGGTGTTCCTGAACATAGCGGGTGTTGATCATTTCGCGCAGTTGACTTTCAGCAGATTTTGAGGTAGCTGCCGTGTTCCGCAGACCTTGTCTCTCCTTCTCTATCTCCCTTTTACTGTATTTGGTCTCAGACTATTATAGACCGTATTTTTCAGACTTGTACTCATATTAGATGCTCATGTACTCAGTGACACCAGGTTTTGGGAGTGTTGTATAGGAAATTGCTAGATCTTTGGTATTGTATTAAACATTATATTTTTAAATTTTAAGGAAATCGTGGGTTATTGATGTTGTTGTCTTGCCTAATACCGAGATAGGTGCCATCACGACAGGTTAGTAATTTGGGTCGTGACAAGTTGGTATCAAAGCCTAGGTTACATAGGTCTCACGAGTCATGAGCAGGTTTAGTAGAGTCTTGCGGATCGGTACGGAGACGTCTATATTTATCTTCGAGAGGCTGCAGAAACCGTAGGAAAACTTCACTTTCTTGTATTCCGTCATGCGAATTTGTTGATTTCGGAAACTAAATTTCTGTTAATCTATTCTCTCACAGATGGTGAGGACGTACTATCGGATCGGACGGTCAACCACTAGTGCCACCAGTTAGGGTCGCGAGAGGTCGGGGCCGTAGTAGAGGCCGGGGCCGAGGTAGAGGTCGAGGTGTAGCTCGTACCACAGTTGGTCCAGCACCTGTAGTACCACCATTTGCTCCAGCTCAGGTGCAGATTCCGGATATAGCTGAGCCGACAGGATCAACTCAGGCATTAGCTATGCCCATTGAGATTCTAGGCCTTCAGGAGACTTTGGCCCAGATATTTGCAGCCTGCACTGGTTTTGCTCAGGTGGTTTCGGCTCAGGCCGCACCTGCCACTTCTCAGGCCGAGGGTGGTACTCATACCCCTGTTGCCCATACTTTAGACTAGGTAGTACAGGTACTTCAGATACCGGGGGTACTACCAGCCCAGCTGGTTGCACCTACTCAGGCCCCGATAGTTCCTGTTATGGCAGATGATGAGCAGAGGAGACTTGAAAGATTTGAGAGGCTTCGACCTCCATCTTTTAGCGGTGCTGAGTTAGAGGATGCCTAGGGTTTTCTGGATAAGTGTCAGCGGATGGTTCGGACAACGGGTATTCTGGAGACCAGTGGGGTCTCATTCACTACTTTTCTGTTTTCTAGGGCTACCTTCAGATGGTAGGAGTCTTACGAGAAGTGTAGGCCGGTCGGTGCAGCACCCCTTACCTGGCAGCAGTTCTCCGGTCTCTTCCTGGAGAAGTTTGTACCTCAGTCCCGTAGAGAGGAGTCATGCAAGCAGTTTGAGCAGCTTCGTCAGGGTGATATGTCTGTGATGCAGTATGAGATGAGATTTTCGGAATTGGCCCGTCATGCTATCTGGTTGATTCCTACAGACAAGGAAAGGATCAGGAGGTTCATAGATGGCCTCACTTTTCAGCTGCGATTACTCATGACTAGAGAGAGAGAGTGTCTGGTGCTACTTTCGACAAGGTTGTTGACATTGTTCATCAGATTGAGATGGTTAGCAGGAACGAGTTGAAAGGGAGGCTAAGAGGCCTCGTGGTTCTGTTGATTTCAGCGGTGTTCCTTCTAGGGGTCAGTTTTACCATGGTAGGGGCCATTCTTACAGACACGCTCAGGCGGGTCATCCAGTTCATCGTGGTGCATCAGCTAGCCACAGTTTTTATAGTGCTCACTCAGGCCAGACTTCATTCAGTATACTACCAGTGCAGAGTTCTCATCAGGCCTCGTCTGCTTAGGCTTCTACAGGTAATTCTTTGGGTTATCAGGAGCAACTGTTTCGTCAGAGGAGGGGTTGTTTCGAGTGCGGAGAATTGGCTCATTTCAAGAGAGATTGTCCTAGGTTGTTGAGTAGGACTCCACAACAGAGTTCTCTACCAACGGCACCAGCACCAGCAATTACACTACCCGCCCAACCAGCTCGGGGTGGGGGTCAGGCAGCTAGGGGTCGCCCAAGAGGGGGAGGCCGATCAGGTGGGGCGGTCAGGCCCGATTCTATGCTTTTCCTGCTAGGCCAGATGTTGTTGCTTCAGATGCAGTGATCACAAATATTGTTTCAGTGTGCCACATGGAGGCTTTTATATTATTTGACCCTGGTTCTACTTATTCATATGTATCATCATATTTTGCTCATTATCTGGATATGCCCTGTGAGTCTTTAGTTTCACATGTTAGTATATCTACACCAGTGGGTGAAATTATTACTATGGACCATGTATATCGGTCGTGTGTGGTAACTATTGGGGAACTGGAGACTAGGGTTGATCTTTTATTACTCGGCATGGTTGATTTCGATGTAATCCTAGATATGGATTGATTATCTCCATGCCATGCTATTCTGGATTGTCACGCAAAAACCGTGACATTGACGATGCCGGGGTTGCCGAAGGTTGAATGGAGGGGTTCTTAGATCTTGTTCCTACAGGGTAATTTCTTATTTGAAGGACCAATGTATGGTTGGAAATGGATGTTTGTCATATTTGGCCTTTGTGAGAGATGTTGATGCAGATACTCCTATTATTGGTTCAGTACCGGACGTGCGAGACTTTTAAGATGTATTTCCTGCAAACCTGCCGGGTATGCCACCCGACAGGGATATTGATTTTGGTATTGACTTGGTGTAGGGAACTCAACCCATTTCTAATCCTCCGTATCGTATGGCACCAGCTGAGTTAAAAGAATTGAAAGAGCAACTTCAAGAATTCCTTGAAAAGAGTTTTATTAGGCCTAGTGTGTCACCTTGGGGTGCATCAGTTCTGTTTGTGAAAAAGAAAGATGGTACTATGCGAATGTGCATCAATTATAGGCAGTTGAACAAAGTTACAATCAAAAATAAATATCCCTTGTCACGTATTGATGATTTATTTAACCAACTTCAGGGAGCGAGAGTGTTCTCTAAAATTAATTTGAGGTCTGGGTATCACCAGTTGAAGATTCGGGATTTGGATATTCTAAAAACGACATTCACAACTCGTTATGGCCGCTATGAATTTCTTGTGATGTCTTTTGGGCTAACCAATGCCCCAACTGCATTTATACATTTGATGAATAGTGTGTTCCAACCATATCTTGATTTATTTGTCATGGTGTTTATTGGTGATATTCTGGTGTACTTACGTAACTCGGAGGAGCATGCATGACACTTGGGTATTGTATTACAGAGGCTGAGAGAGGAGAGACTTTATGCTAAATTCTCTAAGTGCGAGTTCTAGCTTAGTTCGGTGGCATTCTTGGGACATATAGTGATCAGTAAAGGAATTAAGGTGGATCCGAAGAAAATAGAGGTAGTTCAGAATTTGCCCAGGCCCTCTTCAGTTACTAAGATTCAGAGTTTTCTCGGCTTGGCCGGTTATTATCGTTGTTTCGTGTAGGGTTTCTCGTCCATTGCATCGCCTATGACTAAATTAACCCAAAAAGGCGCTCCGTTCAGGTGGTCGGATAAATGTGAAGAGAGCTTTCAGAAGCTCAAGACAACTTTGACTACAACTCCAGTATTGGTGTTGCCTACAGGTTCAGGGTCGTATACTGTATATTGTGATGCATCGCGTATTGGTCTCGGTGCAGTACTATGCAAGACGGTAGGGTGATTGCATATGCGTCCAGGCAGTTAAAGGTTCATGAGAAGAATTATCCAGTCCACTATCTGGAGTTAGCAGCTATTGTTCATGCCTTGAAAATTTGGAGACATTATTTGTACAGTTTCCAGTGTGAGGTATATACAGATCATCGGAGTCTACAACATTTGTTTAAACAGAAGGATCTTAATTTGTGGCAGCGAAGATGGTTAGAGTTGCTTAAGGATTATGATATCATCATTCTCTATTATCCCGGAAAGGCCAATGTGGTGGCCGATGCCTTGAGTTGTAAGGCGGAGAGTTTGGGTAGCTTAGCATACTTACCGGTAGCAGAGAGGCCTTTAGCCTTGGATGTTCAGGCCTTGGATAATCAGTTTGTTAGATTGGATGTTTCCGAGCCAAATCGAGTTTTGGCCTGTGTGGTTTCTTGGTCTTCTTTATATGATCGCATCAGAGAGTGCCAATATGATGATCCATATCTGCTTGTCCTTAAGGACACGGTTCCGCATGGTGATGCCAAGGAAGTCACTATTGGAGATGACGGTGTATTACGGATGCAGAGCATGCTATGTGTACGCAATGTAAATGGTTTGCGTGAGTTGATTCTCCAGGAAGCTCACAGTTTGCGGTACTTTATTCATCCAGGCACCGCGAAGATGTATCAGGATTTGAGACAACCCTATTGGTGGAGGCGGATGCAGAAAGATATAGTTGGGTTTGTAACTCGGTGTTTAAATGGACTTTGTAATTGGGCTCCCACGGACTTTTAGAAGGTTTGATGCTGTTTGGGTGATTGTAGATCGGCTAATCAAATCTGCGCATTTTATTCCAGTTGGTACTAATAATTCTTCGGAGCGGTTGGCTGGGATTTATATTCGCGAGATTGTTCTCCTACACGGTGTACCAATGTCCATTATTTCAGATCGGGGTACGCAATTTACCTCACAGCTTTGGAGGGCAGTGCAACGAGAATTGGGCACACAGGTTCAGTTGAGTACAACATTTTTCCCTCAGACGGACGGACAGTTCGAGCGTACTATTCAGATATTGGAGGATATGCTACGCGCTTGTGTCATTGATTTTGTGGGTTCTTGGGATCAATTTCTGCCACTCACAGAGTTTGCTTACAATAATAGCTACCAGTCAAGCATTCAGATGGCTCCGTATGAAGCTTTATATGGGAGACGATGTCGGTCTCCGATGGGTTGGTTTGAGCTGGGTGAGGTTAGACTATTGGGTACTGACTTGGTTCAGGATTCTTTAGAGAAGGTTAAAGTAATTTCAGGAACGACTTCGCACGACACAGTCTAGACAGAAGAGTTATGCCGACGGGAAGGTTTGTGATGTTGTTCACATGGTTGGGGAGAAGGTTCTTCTCAAGATTTCCCTCATGAAGGGTGTGTTGAGGTTCGGGAAGAAGGGAAAGTTGAGACCTCGGTATATTGGCCCTTTTGAGATACTTAAGAAAATTGGAGATGTGGCTTATGAACTTGCCTTGCCACTTAGTATATCAGGTGTTCATCCAGTGTTCCATGTATCCATGATCCGAAAGTATGTGGGGGATCTGTCTCATATTCTGGATTTCAGTATAGTGCAGCTGGACGGTAATTTGACTTATGATGTGGAGCCGGTAACTATTTTTGATCGGCAGGTTCGGAAGTTGAGATCAAAGAACATAGCTTCGGTGAAGGTACAGTGGAGAGGCCAGCCAATCAGAGAAGCTACTTGGGAGATTGAGCAAGAGATGCAGAGCAAATATCCATATCTATTTTAGACTCCAGGTATGATTCTAAGCCCGTTCAAAGATGAACATTTGTTTAAGAGGGGGAGATTGTAACGACCCGTCGGTCGTTTTGACTATTGCAATCCCATTCCCCTATTTACTGCTCAAATTGTGAATTACAGTTTTTATTTGGCTTGCCGGGGCAATTGGTTTGGGTTCGGTGAGGTTTTGAAATGATTTGGAGCGCTTAGTTCCAAGGTTTAGAATTTAAGTTGAAAAGGTTGACCAGATGTTAACTTATGTGTAACGACCCCGGAGAAACATTTGCTAAGGAAATTAAGGTTTGGTGGTGCCAAGGTATATCAATTAGAGGCTCAGACGTTTTAGGTTGAACAATGCACCGATGTGTAAAGGAATAGTTTGTCAGAAAATGGTCATTTATGCGACCACTATGCAGTCGCAGAATCACTCTACGGACCGCATAATGGTCGCAAAGTGGAGCAGGAGGAGGGCACGATTTGAGGAAAATCTGCGGTGCACTATGCGATCGCAGACCTATTTTGCAGTGCATTATGCGACCGCAAAACAAGTATGCGGACCGAATAATGACCACAGAACGTGTCAGTAACGCCTAGCTTTGGAGGCCAAATTATGCGGTTGGTATGCGGACCGTATACCTGTTATGCGATCGCATAACTGCGTCGGAACTTCCATTCTCTTTAATTTTTGACCCGACCCAACTTCTATTTATAGACCTTGAAGCTCATTTTTGAGCCAAAATCTGATATTTAAGAGAGACGTGAGAGCATTTTAGAGAGATAAAGTGAAGACTTAGTCATTTATCCATCAATTATTGTTCAAGGTTTGAAGATTTCACAAGGATCTTGCTAGGGCTTCAAAGAGGTAAGAATTGCTTTCTCTAATCTTTCAATTTAGGGTTTGGAGTAAAGATGGGTGATTAATAGTATGATTCTTGGGTGTAGAATATCATATAAGGTTGTGGAAAGATTGTTAAGTTCAAATGGGTAAGGATTGGATTGAAAATGGTAGAAATCTTCATAGACTTTAATTGAAGATTTGAGGGTCGAGTTGGTGTTGGATTTCTGTGAAATTTATATGGTTGGACTCGTGGTTGGATGGGCATTCATATTCTATAACTTTTGTCAGGTTCCGAGACGTGAACTCTACGGGCGATGTTTGAAGTTAATTTCGGATTTTATTAGAAATATTAGTATTTCCTTATGGAATTAATTACAATAATTTATATTTACTGATTCAAATTAATTGTGGATAGATACGAGGCTTTTGGAGACCAATTCTTGTGGCAAGGGAATAGCGGAATAAATAATTATCCAGGTTGAGGTACGTAACAGTTATAAATCTGGTCATGAGGGTATGAAACCTTGGATTTTATGTCATGTGATTATTTTGGAGGTGACGCACATGCTAGGTGACGGGCGTGTGGGCATGCACCGAAGGGATTGTGACTTGGTCCGTCCCGTGAAACTGTAAAGTTGAATAACCTGTTGTTAGCTATAAGCTCTCTTTATGTTAAAGAAATTCGACTGTAAATCATGTTAAAAATCATGCTTAGGCTATGTGATAGTACTGTTGGGACCCACAGAGGTTACGAACTTGTTGAATTATTTGCTACTTGCTATCTTGTGCTCAGTCTTGATTTTATTAGTGAATCATACCTCAATCTTTCTTGAAATTTATTGATGCACTATGTTATCTTTGTTTGGGCTGATCTTTGTGATTTCTGAGAGCCCGAGAGACTAGAAAGGTGAAGGACGAAGTAAGGCCGTGGGCCTGTTAGTGAGGTAAGGATATTATGGCACGTGAGTTATCCGTGCAGGATATTATAGCACATGAGTTGTCCGTGCAGCACGTGAGTTGTCCGTGAAGATTATGGCGCTTGGGCTATAGGAGCCCCTCCGGAGTCTGTACACACTCCTAGTGAGTACGGGTACCCATTGAGTGTGAGTGCTGAGGGCTGAGAGCCGAATGGTTGAGCTGTTGTGATGAGCTGAGTGACTGTTGCCTGAGAGGCTGTACTTGCTTTGCATTTGTTGTTGTACTTGGTTGCTATCTGTCATTGTTGTGAAATCTCTGAAAGAATTTATATCCGAATTACTTGAAATTGAACTATATAAAATTGATTTGACTTAAAGTGCCCGATTTGAAAGTATGTTTATTCCTTGCTGGAACTACTGAAAGTGAACTATGACTGTGTAGCTCGTCATTATCTTTATTTTCTTAGTTATTATTGTTACTTGCTGAGTCCCACAGAGAGGAGTTGTGCAAGCAGTTTAAGCAGCTTCATCAGGGTGATATGTCCGTGACACAGTATAAGATGAGATTTTCAGAATTGGCCCGTCATGCTATCCGGTTGATTCCTACAGACAAGGAAAGGATCAGGAGGTTCATAGATGGCCTCACTTTTCAGCTGCGATTACTCATGACTAGAGAGAGAGTGTGTCTGGTGCTACTTTTGATGAGGTTGTTGACATTGCTCGTCAGATTGAGATGGTTCGCAGCTAGGAACGAGTTAAAATGGAAACTAAGAGGCCTCGTGGTTCCGTTGATTTCAGTGGTGTTCCTTCAAGGGGTCAGTTTTACCATGGTAGGGGCCATTCTTACAGACACGCTCAGGCGGATCATCCAGTTCATCGTGGTGCATCAGCAAGACACAATTTTTATAGTGCTCACTCAGGCTAGTCTTCATTCAATGCACTACCAGCACAGAGTTCTCATCAGGCCTCGTCCGCTTAGGCTTCTACAGGTAATGTTTTGGGTTATCAGGAGCAACCGTTTCGTCAGAGGAAGGGTTGTTTCGAGTGCGGAGAATTGGGTCATTTCAAGAGAGATTGTCCTAGGTTGTTGAGTGGGACTCCACAATAGAGTTCTCAACCAACGGCACCAGCACCAGCAGTTACACCACCCGCCCAACCAGCTCGGGGTGGGGGTCAGGCAGCTAGGGGTCGCCCAACAGGGGGAGGCCGATCAGGTGGCGGTCAGGCCCGATTCTATGCTTTTCCTGCCATGCCAGATGTTGTTGCTTCAGATGCAGTGATCACAAGTATTGATTCAGTGTGCCACAGGGAGGCTTTTATATTATTTGACCCTGGTTCTACTTATTCATATGTATCATCGTATTTTGCTCATTATCTGGATATGCCATGTGAGTCTTTAGTTTCACATGTTAGTGTATCTACACCGGTGGGTGAAATTATTACTATGGACTGTGTATATCGGTCGTGTGTGGTAACTATTGGGGAACTGGAGACTAAGGTTGATCTTTTATTACTCGGTATGGTTAATTTTGATGTAATCCTAGGTATGGATTGATTGTCTCCATGTCATGCTATTCTGGACTGTCACGCAAAGACCGTGACATTGACGATGCCGGGGTTGCCGAAGGTTGAATGGAGGGGTGCTTTAGATCTTGTTCCTAGCCGGGTAATTTCTTATTTGAAGGCCCAACGTATGGTTGAAAAGGTATGTTTGTCATATTTGGCGTTTCTCAGAGATGTTGATGCAGATACTCCTATTATTGATTTAGTACCAGTCGTGCGAGACTTTTCGGATGTATTTCCTGCAGACCTGCCGGGTATGCCACCAGACAGGAATATTGATTTCGGTATTGACTTGGTGTAGGGCACTCGTCCTATTTTTAATCCTCCGTATCGTATGGCACCAGTTGAGTTAAAAGAATTGAAAGAGCAACTTCAGGAACTCCTTGAAAAGGGTTTTATTAGGCCTAGTGTGTTACTTTGGGGTGCATCGGTTCTGTTTGTGAAAAAGAAAGATGGTACTATTGCATCGATTATAGGCAGTTGAACAAAGTTACAATCAAAAATAAATATCCCTTGCCACGTATTGATGATTTATTTGACCAGCTTCAGGGAGCGAGAGTGTTCTCCAAAATTGATTTGAGGTCTGGGTATCACCAGTTGAAGATTCAGGATTCGGATATTCTGAAGATGACATTCAGAACTCGTTATGGCCACTATGAATTTCTTGTGATGTCTTTTGGGCTAACCAATGCCCCAACAGCATTTTTGCATTTGATGAATTAGTATGTTCCAGCCATATCTTGATTTATTTGTCGTGGTGTTTATTGATGATATTCTAGTGTACTCACGTAACTCGGAGGAGCATGCACGACACTTGGGTATTGTATTATAGAGGTTGAGATAGGAGAGACTTTATGCTAAATTCTCTAAGTGTGAGTTCTGGTTTAGTTCGGTGGCATTCTTGGGACATATAGTGTCCAGTGAAGGAATTAAGGTGGATCCGAAGAAAATAGAGGCAGTTCAGAATTGGCCCATGCCCTCTTCAGTTACTGAGATTCGGAGTTTTCTCGGCTCGGCCGGTTATTATCGTCGTTTCGTGGTGGGTTTCTCATCAATTGCATCGCCTATGACTAAATTAACCCAAAAAGGCGCTCCGTTCAGGTGGTCGGATAAATGTGAAGAGAGCTTTCAGAAGCTCAAGACAACTTTGACTACAACTCCAGTATTGGTGTTGCCTATAGGTTCAGGGTCGTATACTGTATATTGTGATGCATCGCGTATTGGTCTCAGTGCAGTACTATGCAAGACGGTAGGGTGATTACATATGCATTCAGACAGTTAACGGTTCATGAGAAGAACTATCCAGTCCACTATCTGGAGTTAGCAGCTATTTTCCATGCCTTGAAAAGTTGGCGACATTATTCGTACGGTGTCCAGTGTGAGGTATATACAGATCATCGGAGCCTACAACATTTATTTAAACAGAAGGAGCTTAATCTGCGGCAGCAAAAATGGTTAGAGTTGCTTAAGGATTATGATATCACCATTCTCTATCATCCCGGAAAGGCCAATATGGTGGCCGATGCCTTGAGTTGTAAGGCGGAGAGTTTGGGCAGCTTAGCACACTTACCGATAGAAGAGAGGCCTTTAGCCTTGGAGGTTCAGGCCTTGGCTAATCAGTTTGTTAGATTGGATGTTTCCGAGCCAAATCAAGTTTTGGCCTGTGTGGTTTCTCGGTCTTCTTTATATGATTGCATCAGAGAGCGCCAGTATGATGATCCACATCTGCTTGTCCTTAGGGACACGGTGATGCCAATAAAGTCACTATTGGAGATGACGGTGTATTACGGATGCAGAGCAAGCTATGTGTGCCTAATGTAGAAGTTCTCCAGGACTGAGGTACGAACTTCTCTAGATAGGCGCCATCACGACAGGTTAGGAATTTGGGTCTTGACAATTAGGTATCAAAACCTAGGTTACATAAGTCTCACGAGTCATGAGCAGGTTTAGTAGATTCTTGCGGATCGGTACGGAGATGTCTATATTTATCTTCGAGAGGCTGCAGAAACTGTAGGAAAACTTCACTTTCTTGTATTCCGTCGTGCGAATTTGTTGATTCCGGAAACTAAATTTTTATTAATTTATTCTCTCACAGATGGTGAGGACATGTACTACTGGATCGGACGGTGAACCACCTGTGCCACCAGTTAGGGTCGCGAGAGGTCGGGGCCGTGGTAGAGGCCGGGGCCAAGGTAGAGTTCGAGGTGTAGCTCGTACCACAGTTGGTCCAGCACCTGTAGTACCACCAGTTGCTCCAGCTCAGGAGCAGATTTCGGATATAGCTGAGCCGACAGGATCAGCTCAGGCACCAGCTGTGACCATTGAGATTCTAGGCCTTCAGGAGACTTTGGCCCAGATATTGGCAACCTGCACTGGTTTTGCTCAGGTGGTTTCGGCTCAAGCCGCACCTGCCACTTCTCAGGCCGGGGGAGGTACTCATACCCCTGTTGCTCGTACTTCAGACCAGGTAGTACAGGGACTTTAGATACCGGGGGCACTACCAGCCTAGTCGGTTGTAGCTGCTCAAGCCCCGGTAGTTCCTGTTATGGCAGATGATGAGCAGAGGAGACTTGAGAGATTTGAGAGGCTTCGACCTCCATCTTTTAGCGGTGCTGAGTCAGTGGATGCCTAGGGTTTTCTGGATAAGTGTCAGTGGATGCTTCAGACAACGGGTATTCTGGAGACCAATGGGGTCTCATTCACTATTTTTCAGTTTTTTGGGTGCCTTCAGATGGTGGGAGTCTTACGAGAGGTGTAGGCCGGTCGGTGCAGCACCCCTTACCTAGCAGCAGTTCTCCGGTCTATTCCTAGAGAAGTTCATACCTCAGTCCCACAGAGAGGAGTTGTGCAAGCAGTTTAAGTAGCTTCGTCAGGGTGATATGTCCGTGACACAGTATAAGATGAGATTTTCAGAATTGGCCCGTCATGTTATCTGGTTGATTCCTACAGACAAGGAAAGGATCAGGAGGTTCATAGATGGCCTCACTTTTCAGCTGCGATTACTCATGACTAGAGAGAGAGAGTGTCTGGTGCTACTTTTGACGAGGTTGTTGACATTGCTCGTCAGATTGAGATGGTTCACAGCCAGGAACGAGTTGAAAGGGAGGCTAAGAAGCCTCGTACTTCCGTTGATTTCAGCGATGTTCCTTCAAGGGGTCAGTTTTACCATGGTAGGGGCCATTCTTACAGACACGCTCAGGCGAGTCGTCCAGTTCATCGTGGTGCATCAGCTAGACACAAGTTTTATAGTGCTCACTCAGGCTAGTCTTCATTCAGTGCACTACCAGTGCAGAGTTCTCATCAGGCCCCGTCCGCTCAGGCTTCTACATGTAATATTTCGAGTTATCAGGAGCAACTGTTTCGTCAGAGGAAGGGTTGTTTCGAGTGCGGAGAATTGGGTCATTTCAAGAGAGATTGTCCTAGGTTGTTGAGTGGGACTCCACAATAGAGTTCTCAACCAACGGCACCAGCACCAGCAGTTACACCACCCACCCAACCAGCTCGGGGTGGGGGTCAGGCAGCTAGGGGTTGCCCAAGAGGGGGAGGCCGATCAGGTGGTGGTCAGGCCCGATTTTATGCTTTTCCTGCCAGGCCAGATGTTGTTGCTTCAGATGCAGTGGTCACAGGTATTGTTTCAGTGTGCCATAGGGAGGATTCTATATTATTTGACCTTGGTTCTAATTATTCATATGTATCATCGTATTTTGCTCATTATCTGGATATGCCATGTGAGTCTTTAGTTTTACATGTTAGCGTATCTACATCGGTGAGTGAAATTATTACTATGGACCGTGTATATCGGTCGTGTATGGTAACTATTGAGGAACTGGAGACTAGGGTTGATCTTTTATTACTCGGTATGGTTAATTTCGATGTAATCCTGGGTATGGATTGATTGTCTCCATGTCATGCTATTCTGGACTGTCACGCAAAAACTGTGACATTGACGATGCCAGGGTTGCTGAAGGTTGAATGGAGGGGTTCTCTAGATCTTGTTCCTAGCCGGGAATTTCTTATTTGAAGGCCCAACGTATGGTTGAAAAGGGATGTTTGTCATATTTGGCCTTTGTGAGAGATGTTGATGCAGATACTCCTATTATTGATTCAGTACCAGTCGTGCGAGACTTTTCGGATGTATTTCCTACAGACGTGCTGGGTATGCCACCCGACAGGGATATTGATTTCGGTATTGACTTGGTGTAGGGAACTCAGCCTATTTCTAATCCTCCGTATCGTATGGCACCAGTTGAGTTAAAAGAATTGAAAGAGCAACTTCAGGAACTCCTTGAAAAGGGTTTTATTAGGCCTAGTGTGTTACTTTGGGGTACACCGGTTCTGTTTATGAAAAATAAAGAAGGTACTATTGCATCAATTATAGGCAGTTGAACAAAGTTGCAATCAAAAATAAATATCCCTTGCCACGTATTGATGATTTATTTGACCAGCTTCAGGGAGCGAGAGTGTTCTCCAAAATTGATTTGAGGTCTAGGTATCACCAGTTGAAGATTCAGGATTCGGATATTCTGAAGATGATATTCAGAACTCGTTATGGCCACTATGAATTTCTTGTGATGTCTTTTGGGCTAACCAATTCCCCAGCAGCATTTATGCATTTGATGAATAGTGTGTTCCAGCCATATCTTGATTTATTTGTCGTGGTGTTTATTGATGATATTCTGGTGTACTCACGTAACTCGGAGGAGCATGCACGACACTTGGGTATTGTATTACAGAGGTTGAGATAGGAGAGACTTTATGCTAAATTTTCTAAGTGCGAGTTCTGGCTTAGTTCGGTGGCATTCTTGAGACATATAGTGTTCAGTGAAGGAATTAAGATGGATCCGAAGAAAATAAAGGCAATTCAGAATTGGCCCAGGCCCTCTTCAGTTACTGAGATTCGGAGTTTTCTCGGCTCGCCCGGTTATTATCGTCGTTTCGTGGTGGGTTTCTCGTCAATTGCATCACCTATGACTAAATTAACCCAAAAAGGCGCTACGTTCAGGTGGTCGGATAAATGTGAAGAGAGCGTTCATAAGCTCAAGACAACTTTGACTACAACTCCAGTATTGGTGTTGCCTATAGGTTCAGGGTCGTATACTGCATATTGTGATGCGTCGCGTATTGGTCTTGGCGCAATACTTATGCAAGATGGTAGGGTGATTGCATATGCATCCAGACAGTTAACGGTTCATGAGAAGAATTAGCCAGTCCACTATCTGGAGTTAGCAGCTATTTTTCATGCCTTGAAAATTTGGCGACATTATTTGTACGGTGTCCAGTGTGAGGTATATACAGATCATCGGAGCCTACAACATTTGTTAAAACAGAAGGATCTTAATCTGCGGCAGCGAAGATGGTTAGAGTTGCTTAAGGTTTATGATATCACCATTCTCTATCATCCCGAAAAGGCCAATATGGTGGCCGGTGCCTTGAGTTGCAAGGCAGAGTGTTTGGGCAGCTTAGCACACTTACCGATAGCAGAGAGGCCTTTATCCTTGGATGTTCAGGACTTGGCTAATCAGTTTGTTAGATTGGATGTTTTCGAGCCAAATCGAGTTTTGGCCTGTATGGTTTCTCGGTCTTCTTTATATGATCGCATCAGAGAGCGCAAGTAAGATGGTCCACATCTGTTTGTCCTTAAGGACACGGTGATGCCAAGATAGTCACTATTGGAGATGACGGTGTATTACGGATGCAGAGCAGGCTATGTGTGCCCAATGTAAATGGTTTGCATGAGCTGATTCTCCAGGAAGCTTACAGTTCGCGGTACTCTATTCATCCAGGCGCCACAAAGATGTATCAGGATTTGAGACAACACTATTGGTGGAGGCGGATGAAGAAAGATATAGTTGGGTTTGTATCTCGGTGTTTAAATTATCAACAGGTAACGTACGAGCATTAGAGACCGGGCGGATTGCTATAGAGATTTGAAATTTCGGAGTGGAAATGGGAGCGTATTACCATGGATTTCGTAGTTGGGCTCCCACGGACCTTGAGAAGGTTTGATGTTGTTTGGGTGATTGTAGATCGGCTAACCAAATCTGCGCATTTTATTCCAGTTGGTACTAATTATTCTTCGGAGTGGTTGGCTGGGATTTATATTCGCGAGATTGTTCTCCTACACGGTGTACCAATGTCCATTATTTCAGATAGGGGTATGTAGTTTACCTCACAGTTTTGGAGGGTAGTGCAGCGAGAATTGGGCACACAGGTTCAGTTGAGTACAACATTTCACCCTCAGACGGACGGACAGTCCGATCATACTATTTAGATATTGGAGGATATGCTACGCGCTTGTGTCATTGATTTTGGGGGTTCTTAGGATCAATTTCTGCCACTCACGGAGTTTGCTTACAATAATAGCTACCAGTCAAGCATTCAGATGGCTTCGTATGAAGCTTTATATAGGAGACGATGTCGGTTTCCGATGGGTTGGTTTGAGCCAGGTGAGGTTAGACTATTGGGTACTGACTTGGTTCAGGATGCTTTAGAGAAGGTTAAAGTAATTCAGGAATGGCTTTGCACGGCACAGTCTAGACAGAAGAGTTGTGCCGACAGGAAGGTTCGTGATGTTGTTCACATAGTTTGGGAGAAGGTTCTTCTCAATACTTCCCCCATGAAGGGTGTGTTGAGGTTCGGGAAGAAGGGCAAGTTGAGCCCTCAGTATAATGGCCCTTTTGAGATACTTAAGAAAATTAGAGATGTGGCTTATGAACTTCCCTTGCCACTTAGTATATCAGGTGTTCATCCAGTGTTCCATGTATCCATGCTCCGAAAGTTTGTCGGGGATCCGTCTCATATTCTGGATTTCAGTATAGTGCAGCTGGACGGTAATTTGACTTATGATATGGAGTCGGTAACTATTTTTGATCGGCAGGTTCGAAAGTTGAGATCAAAGAACATAGCTTCGGTGAAGGTGCAGTAGAGAGGCCAGCCAATCGGAGAAGCTACTTGGGAGATTGAGCAGGAGATGCAGAGCAAATATCCACATCTATTTGAGACTCCAGGTATGATTCTAAGCCCGTTCGAAGATGAACATTTGTCTAAGAGGGGGAGATTGTAACGACCCGTCGATCGTTTTGACTATTGCAATCCCGTTCCCCTATTTACTGCTCAAATTGTGAATTACAGTTGTTATTTGGCTTGCCGGGGCAATTGGTTTGGGTTCGGTGAGGTTTTGAAATGATTTGGAGCGCTTAGTTCCAAGGTTTAGAATTTAAGTTGAAAAGGTTGACCAGATGTTAACTTATGTGTAACGACCCCGGAGAAATGTTTGCTAAGAAAATTAAGGTTTGGTGGTGCCAAGGTATATCAATTAGAGGCTCGGACGTTTTAGGTTGAACAATGCACCGATGTGTAAAGGAATATTTTGTCAGAAAATGGTCATTTATGCGACCACTATGCAGTCGCAGAATCACTCTGCGGACCGCATAATGGTCGCAAAGTGGAGCAGGAGGAGGGCAAGATTTGAGGAAAATCTGCGGTGCACTATGCGACCGCAGACCTATTTTGCAGTGCATTATGCGACCGCAGAACAAGTATGCGGACCGCTTAATGACCGCAGAACGTGTTAGTAACGCCTAGCTTTGGAGGCCAAATTATGCAGTTGGTATGCGGACCGCATACCTGTTATGCGATCGCATAACTACGTCAGAACTTCCATTCTTTTTAATTTTTGACCCGACCCAACTTCGATTTATAGACCTTGAAGCTCAGTTTTGAGCCAAAATCTGATATTTTAGAGAGAGTTGAGAGCATTTTAGAGAGAGAAAGCGTAGACTTAGTCATTTATCCATCAATTCTTGTTCAAGGTTTGAAGATATCACAAGGATCTTGCGAGGGCTTCAAAGAGGTAAGAATTCCTTTCTCTAATTCTTCAATTTCGGGTTTGGAGTAAAGATGGGTGATTAATAGTATGATTCTTGGGTGTAGAGTATCATATATACATGCAAATAAGGTTGTGGAAAGATTGTTAAGTTCAAATGGGTAAGGATTGAAATGAAAATGGTAGAAATCTTCATAGACTTTAATTGAAGATTTGAGGGTCGAGTTGGTGTCGGATTTCTATGAAATTTATATGGTTGGACTCGTGGTTGGATGGGCATTAATATTCTGTAACTTTTGTCGGGTTCTGAGACGTGAACTCTACGTGCGAGTGTTGAAGTTAATTTCGGATTTTATTAGAAATATTAGTATTTCCTTATGAAATTAATTACAATAATTTATATTTACTGATTCAAATTAATTGTGACTAGATACGAGGCTTTTGGAGACCAATTCTCATGGCAAGGGCATAGCGGAATAAATAATTACACGGGTTGAGGTAAGTAACAGTTATAAATCTGGTCCTGAGGGTATGAAACCTTGGATTTTATGTCATGTGATTATTTTGGAGGTGACGCACATGCTAGGTGACGGGCGTGTGGGCGTGCACCGAAGGGATTGTGACTTGGTCCATCCCGTGAAACTGTAAAGTTGAATAACCTGTTGTTAGCTATAAGCTCTCTTTGTGTTGAAGAAATTTGACTGTAAATCATGTTAAAAATCATACTTAGGTTATGTGATAGTACTATTAGGACCCACAGAGGTCACAAACTTGTTGAATTATTTGTTAATTGATATCTTGTGCTCAGTCTTGATTTTATTAATGAATCATACCTCAGTATTGCTTGATATATGTTGATGCACTATGTTATCTTTGTTTGGGCTGATCTTTGTGATTTCTGAGAGCCCGAGAGACTAGAGAGGTGAAGGACTAAGTAAGGCCGAGGGCCTGTCAGTGAGGTAAGGATATTATGGCACGTGAGTTGTCCATGTAGGATATTATAGTACATGAGTTGTTCATGCAGCACGTGAGTTGTCTGTGAAGATTATGGTGCTTGGGCTGTAGGAGCCCCTCCGGAGTCTGTACACACTCCCAGTGAGTGCGGGTACCCATTGAGTGTGAGTGCTGAGGGCTGAGAGCCGAGTGGTTGAGCTAAGTGACTGTTGCCTAAGAGGCTGTACTTGCTTTGCATTTGTTGTTGCACTTGGTTGCTATCTGTCATTGTTGTGAAATCTGTGAAAGAATTTATATCCGGACTACTTGAAATTGAACTGTATAAAATTGATTTGACTTAAACTGCCGGATTTGAAGCATGTCTATTCCTTGCTGGAACTACTGAAGGTGAACTATGACTGTGTAGTCGTCATTATCTTTAGTTCCTTAGTTATTATTGTTACTTCCTGAGTTGGTTGTACTCATACTACACCCTGCACTTCGTGTGCAGATCCAGGTGTTCCTGAACATAGCGGGTGTTGATCATTTCGCGCAGTTGACTTTTAGGAGATTTTGAGGTAGCTGCCGTATTTCGCAGACCTTGTCTCTCCTTCTCTATCTCCCTTTTTACTGTATTTGGTCTCAGACTATTATAGACCGTATTTTCCAGACTTGTACTCATATTAGATGCTTATGTACTCAGTGACACCAGATTTTGGGAGTGTTGTATCAGAAATTGCTAGATCTTTGGTATTGTATTAAACGTTACGTTTTTAAATTTAAAGGAAATCGTGGGTTATAGATGTTGTCGGCTTGCCTAGTACCGAGATGGGCACCATCACGACAGGTTAGGAATTTGGGTTGTGACAAGTTGGTATCAAAGCCTAGGTTACATAGGTCTCACGAGTTATGGGTAGGTTTAGTAGAGTCTTGCGGATTGGTGTCCATTATTTCAGATCGGGGTACGCAGTTTACCTCACAGTTTTGGAGGGCAATGCTGCGAGAATTGGGCACACAGGTTCAGTTGAGTATAGCATTTCACCCTTAGACGGACGAACAGTCCGAGCGTACTATTCAGATATTGGAGGATATGCTACGCGCTTGTGTCATTGATTTTGGGGGTTCTTGGAATCAATTTCTTCCACTCACGGAGTTTGCTTACAATAATAGCTACCAGTCAAGCATTCAGATGGCTCCGTATGAAGCTTTATATGGGAGACGATATCGGTCTCCGATGGGTTGGTTTGAGCCGGGTGAGGTTAGACTATTGGGTACTGACTTGGTTTAGGATGCTTTATAGAAGGTTAAAGTAATTCAGGAACGGCTTCGCACGGCATAGTCTAGACAGAAGAGTTATGCCGACATGAAGGTTCGTGAAGTTGTTCACATGGTTGGGGAGAAGGTTCTTCTCAAGATTTCCCCCATGAAGGGTGTGTTGAGGTTCGAGAAGAAGGGCAAGTTGAGCCCTCGGTATATTGGCCCTTTTGAGATACTTAAGAAAATTGGAGATGTGGCTTATGAACTTGCCTTGCCACTTAGTATATCAGGTGTTCATCCAGTGTTTCATGTATCCATGCTCTGAAATTATGTCGGGGATCCGTCTCATATTCTGGATTTCAGTACAGTGCAGATGGACGGTAATTTGACTTATGATGTGGAGCCGGTAACTATTTTTGATCGGCAGGTTCGAAAGTTGAGATCAAAGAACATAGCTTCGGTGAAGATGCAATGGAGAGGCCAGCCAATCGGAGAAGCTACTTGGGAGATTGAGCAGGAGATGCAGAGCAAATATCCACATCTATTTGAGACTCCAGGTATGATTCTAAGCCCGTTCGAAGAAGAACATTTGTTTAAGAGGGGGAGATTGTAACGACCCGGCCGGTCGTTTTTACTATTGCAATCCCGTTACCCCATTTACTGCTCAAATCGTGAATGACAATTGTTATTTGGCTTGTCGGGGTAATTGGTTTGGATTCGGTGAGGTTGTGAAATAATTTGGAGTGCTTAGTTCCAAGGTTTAGAATTTAAGTTGAAAAGGTTGACCGGATAACTCTTATGTGTAACGACCCCGGAGAAAATTTTGCTAAGGAAATGAAGGTTTGGTGGTGCCGAGGTTTATCAATTAGCGGCTCAGACTATTTGGGTTGAACAATGCACCGATGTGTAAAGAAAAATTTTGTCAGAAAATGGTCATTTCTGCGACCACTATGTGGTCACAGAATTACTCTGCAGACTGCATAATGGTCGCAAAGTGGAGCAGGAGGAGGGCAAGATTTGAGAAATATCTGCGGTGCACTATGCGACCGCAGACCTATTTTGCGGTGCATTATGCGACCGTAGAATAAGTATGCGGATCGCATAATGACCGCAGAACAGGTTAGTAACACCCAGCTTTGGAGGCCAAATTATGCGGTTGGTATACGGACCGCATACCTGTTATGCGATCGCATATGTGACTGCATAACTACGTCGGAGCTTCCATTCTTTCTAATTTTTGACCCGACCCAACTTCTATTTATAGACCTTGAAGCTCATTTTTGAGCCAAAATCTGATATTTTAGAGAGAGGTGAGAGCAATTTAGAGAGAAAAAGTGAAGACTTAGTCATTTATCCATCAATTCTTGTTCAAGGTTTGAAGATTTCACAAGGATCTTGCTAGGGCTTCAAAGAGGTAAGAATTTCTTTCTCTAATTCTTCGATTTCAGGTTTGGAGTAAAGATGGGTGATTAATAGTATGATTCTTGGGTGTAGAGTATCATATATACATACCAATAAGGTTGTGGAAAGATTATTAAGTTCAAATGGGTAAGGATTTGGTTGAAAATGGTAGAAATCTTCATAGATTTTAATTGAATATTTAAGGGTCGAGTTGGTGTTGGATTTTGGTGAAATTTATATGGTTGGACTCGGTTGGATGGGCATTCATATTATGTAACTTTTATCGGATTCATAGACATGCAGATTATGGAGCTTGTGCTGTAGGAGCCCCTCCGGAGTCTGTACACACTCCCAGTGAGTGCGGGTACCCATTGAGTGTGAGTGCTGAGGGCTGAGAGCCGAGTGGTTGAGCTGTTGTGATGAGCTGAGTGACTGTTGCGTGAGAGGCTGTACTTGCTTTGCATTTATTGTTGCACTTGGTTGCTATCTGTCATTGTTGTGAAATCTCTGAAAGAATTTATATCCGGACTACTTGAAATTGCACTGTATAAAATTGATTTGACTTAAACTGCCGGATTTAAAAGCATGTCTATTTCTTGATGGAACTACTGAAAGTGAACTATGACTGTGTAGCTCGTCATTATCTTCAGTTCCTTAGTTATTATTGTTACTTGCTGAGTTGGTTGTACTCATACTACACCCTACACTTCGTGTGCAGATCCAGGTGTTCCTGAACATAGCGGGTATTGATCATTTCGCGCACTTGACTTTCAGGGGATTTTGAGGTAGCTGCCGTGTTCCGCAGACCTTGTCTCTCCTTCTCTATCTCCTTTTTTACTGTATTTGGTCTCAGACTATTATAGACCGTATTTTCCAGACTTGTACTCATATTAGATGCTTATGTACTCAGTGACACCAGATTTTGGGAGTGTTGTATCGGAAATTGCTAGATCTTTGGTATTGTATTAAACGTTACGTTTTTAAATTTAAAGGAAATCATGAGTTATGGATGTTGTCGCCTTGCCTAGTACCGAGATAGGCGCCATCATGACAGGTTAGGATTTTGGGTCGTGACATGCAACCAATGGTTTCATGCACTTATAGCCAAAAAGTTTGAAGTGAAAAAATTGCATTTCAGATGCAGTTAAGGCCAAATAAGTTTGAAGTGCAACCAATATTTTCATGCACTTAAGGCCAAATAAGCATGATGTGCAAATTCCCCAGAAACAGAAATTTGTTCTTCGAGTTTTAACAATCCAATATACGACTTAACACATAAATCTACTCACAAATGAGCTCAAATTTGAAACATAACCTCCAAATATCATCCAAGTGCAAACCCCAATCATCAATTTGTCAAAACAACAATAAATCTAACGAACCCATTTTGTAATTAAGAAAAAAAAGAAAAAAAAAACCCTAAGCAATAGTAAAAAATAAAGCGTCACAACAGCTCATCACTGTAAAACATCATAAACTATGTTCACAAACACCATATAAAATCACCGAAGAAGAAGAAGAAGAAGAAGAAGAAGAGGAGAAAAATGCCTGAAATTGTTTACACTTTGGGTATTAGTTAAGAAAAAATTTAAAAGTAGGTACATATTAAATGAGGGAGACCAAATAAGACGCCATACAATTTTTACAATTTTATTCAACCAAGTATAACTACTTACATTCGGTAGCTGCAATGGGTTATAAAGCTAGATCCAAACAAAACCATTATTGCTACTTAGTAGTTTCCCGTCCAATCTATCTGTTTACAATCAGTCTTACAAAACTAGATACAAAATTTTTTCAAACTTCTTAAAAACGTTTTTCCATTTGATCATTTTATTTAAATATTAATATGTATATGAATCCAAAAATGCTCAAAAACAAAAGATAAATCCCAAAGTGCGGTAAAAGGGAACAAACACAATAACGTCACACTATTTGTTTCGTGTTATGAATATATTATATTATGGATGTTCATTTAGTACTCCGTTGTAAATAAGCTTCA
>AWOL01S0044181.1:0-12722 GCA_000715115.1 Nicotiana otophora | reverse complement strand
GGCGGGTAATTGATGGTGGTCGGTTATGTTTGAAACAATTGCAGGATGTGAACGTTGTGAACGAAAACCGGAGAAACGATTGCTCCAATTTGAAGACCGATTACTTCCTGGGTTACCTGCAAAGCTTAAAACACGATGCATGCAAATATATATGGGTTATTACGAAAATTCAAACTTGATGCAAATTCCCTTTGGACCATGAAGATTGTCTTTGGACGGTGAGGATGATATCCTTAGACCATGGCGTCCTGGGCTGTGAAGTGTATGATAAGGGATTCGCAGGCCATGAAATGATGTCCTCGGGCCATGAGGATGGTGCCTTTGGACTATGACGCCATTGAATAATGATGTACAATTTTGAGAGATCCTCAGGCCATGGAATAATGTCTCCCGGCTATGAGGATGATGCCTTCGGACAAAATGGTGATATTTCAGCCCATGAAATGCAAAGATGTGACACCTGGTCACATACGAAGATGAGACAAGACAAGGCTTAGTCTTGTGTAAGATGAGGGCAGTGCTTAGCCCTAGGTGAATAGGGGATAGTGCTAGGTCTTAGATGGTGTAGTGGAGATAGTAGTTAATCTTATGCAAGGAAAAGGAAATGCTTAGCCTTATGCCAAATGGGAAGACAATGCTTAGTCTTGTGCAAGGAAAGGCAGTTCTTAGCCTTATGGAATCAGGGAGGTAGTGCTTAGCCTCATGCAAGAAGAGGAGGCAATGCTTAGTCTCATGCAATTAGGGAGGCAATGTTTAGCCTCATGCAAGAAAAGGAGACAATGCTTAGTCTCATGCAAGGAAAGGCAACGCTTAGCCTTATGCAGTTAGGAAGGTAGTGCTTAGCCTCATGCAGGAAGAGGAGGCAATGCTTAGTCTCGTGCAAAGAGGGAGGCAATGCTTAGCCTCATGCAAATAAGGGAGACAGTGCTTAGTCTCATGCAAAGAGGGAGGCAATGCTTAGCCTCATGCAAATAGGGGAGACAATGCTTAGTCTCATGCAATTAGAGAGGCAACGCTTCACCTTATGCAAGAAGAGGAGACAATGCTTAGTCTCATGCAAATGAGGGAAACCATGCTTAGTCTCATGCAAGGAAAGGCAATGCTTAGTCTTATGCAATTAGGGAGGCAATGCTTAGCCTCATGTAGGAAGATGAGACATTGCTTAGTCTCATGCAGTGGAAGGCAGTGTTTAGCCTTATGCAAGAAAAATTATGAGTGACCGTGAGAAAGTAAAGTATTTCTTAGCTGGAAGTGTTTGCGTTTGGTAACTTGTCATCATGAAGGTAGTGATTTGATGTATCTGCGGGTATTATTGTCTTATGGTGCCTGCATCCAAAGGAAAATCATGAGTTTTGTGGGGGAAGGTTGGTTTGTGCTTTTGTTTTTTGTTTTGCCTTTACTCCTGTCTTGAGGTCATGTTTGAGTTACCCTGGGTAGCATCTCGCTGCCAAAGAAATAAAGTTTTCGAAAAATATGCATGCATTTGATAAATATAGTTATTTGAAATGTAGTAGTATGCAATTTCAAATAATATAGATGAACCGGTGACTGTGACATATTTTAGAGACATTGCGACCTCCTTGCTTTAGAATTTGAGGGTTCCCCAGTTTAAATTCAATACTTTGGTTGTTCCGTGTATGACGATGTCGGCTGAACTTGCTTTAATCTTTTGAGGGTCCTCCCAATTCTGCCCCAGTTTTCTGATCATGGAAAAATGAAGATTTTATTAAGATGTGACCGAACCCACAGGGCTGCCTACGTATCCCCTCAGTTACATCAAATGAAGAAATGTAAACAATCCTAAACATAATATCTCTTGACTGCGTCTGAGTTGATAGGTTTTGGCCAAATTTCTCCGTCCATTTCTACAAGTATAAGTGCCCCTCCTGTTAGTACTCAATGAACCATGTAGGGACCTTGCCAATTAGGTGAAAACTTCCCTTTAGCTTCATCTTGATGCGGGAAAATTCGCTTCAGCACTAATTGCCCCTATGTGAATTGCCTTGGTCTGACCCTTTTGTTGAAAGCTCTTGCCATTCTATTTTGGTAGANTAGTCTCGTGCAAAGAGGGAGGCAATGCTTAGCCTCATGCAAATAAGGGAGACAGTGCTTAGTCTCATGCAAAGAGGGAGGCAATGCTTAGCCTCATGCAAATAGGGGAGACAATGCTTAGTCTCATGCAATTAGAGAGGCAACGCTTCACCTTATGCAAGAAGAGGAGACAATGCTTAGTCTCATGCAAATGAGGGAAACCATGCTTAGTCTCATGCAAGGAAAGGCAATGCTTAGTCTTATGCAATTAGGGAGGCAATGCTTAGCCTCATGTAGGAAGATGAGACATTGCTTAGTCTCATGCAGTGGAAGGCAGTGTTTAGCCTTATGCAAGAAAAATTATGAGTGACCGTGAGAAAGTAAAGTATTTCTTAGCTGGAAGTGTTTGCGTTTGGTAACTTGTCATCATGAAGGTAGTGATTTGATGTATCTGCGGGTATTATTGTCTTATGGTGCCTGCATCCAAAGAAAAATCATGAGTTTTGTGGGGGAAGGTTGGTTTGTGCTTTTGTTTTTTGTTTTGCCTTTACTCCTGTCTTGAGGTCCTGTTTGAGTTACCCTGGGTAGCATCTCGCTGCCAAAGAAATAAAGTTTTCGAAAAATATGCATGCATTTGATAAATATAGTTATTTGAAATGTAGTAGTATGCAATTTCAAATAATATAGATGAACCGGTGACTGTGACATATTTTAGAGACATTGCGACCTCCTTGCTTTAGAATTTGAGGGTTCCCCAGTTTAAATTCAATACTTTGGTTGTTCCGTGTATGACGATGTCGGCTGAACTTGCTTTAAACTTTTGAGGGTCCTCCCAAAATTCTGCCCCAGTTTTCTGATCATGGAAAAATGAAGATTTTATTAAGATGTGACCGAACCCACAGGGCTGCCTACGTATCCCCTCAGTTACATCAAATGAAGAAATGTAAACAATCCTAAACATAATATCTCTTGACTGCGTCTGAGTTGATAGGTTTTGGCCAAATTTCTCCGTCCATTTCTACAAGTATAAGTGCCCCTCCTGTTAGTACTCAATGAACCATGTAGGGACCTTGCCAATTAGGTGAAAACTTCCCTTTAGCTTCATCTTGATGCGGGAAAATTCGCTTCAGCACTAATTGCCCCTATGTGAATTGCCTTGGTCTGACCCTTTTGTTGAAAGCTCTTGCCATTCTATTTTGGTAGAGTTGACCGTGACATACTGCACTCATTATTTTTCTATCAGTGAGGGCCAGTTGCTCATATCGGCTTTGTAACCATTCTGCGTCGCTGAGCTCGGCTTCTTGTATGATTCTCAGAGAAGGGATTTCTACTTCGGCAGGGATAATTGCTTCAGTACCGTAAACCAATAAATAAGGAGTTGCCCCAGTTGATGTGCGAACCGTGGTACGATATCCAAGCAAAGCAAACAATAGCTTTTCGTGCCATTGTTTGTATTTATCTACCATCTTCCTCAATATCTTCTTGATGTTTTTGTTGGCGGCTTCTATAGCTCCATTCATTTGCGACCTATATGCTGTGGAATTCTTATGCTTGATCTTGAAAGTTTAACATATAGCCTTCATTAAATCACTGGTAAGATTGACGGCGTTGTCGGTGATGATTGACTCTGGAACCCCGAATCGGCAAATAATGTGATCCCGAACAAAGTCTGCGACGACCTTCTTGGTTACAACTTTGTAATATGCAAATTCAACCCATTTTGTGAAATAGTCTATAGCCACTAGAATAAATCTATGCCCATTTGAAGCAGCGAGTTTGATTGAACTGATGACATCCATACCCCAAGCGGAGAAAGGCCGTGGTGCACTTGTTGCATTGAGTTTATTGGGTGGCACTCGTATCATGTCAGCATGTATCTAGCATAGGTGACACTTCTGGACATACCTGATGTAGTCTATCTCCATGGTCATCCAGAAATACCCTGCTCTTAGTACTTTCTTGGCTAAGATAAAACCATTCATGTGCGGCCCACAAGTTCCGACATGTATTTCCTCGAGCAATCTGGATGCTTCCTTGGCATCGAAACACCGTAATAACCCCAGGTTAGGAGTCCTTCTGTACACAATCCCTCTGCTTTGAAAGAAGTGGTTTGCTAACCTTCAGAGTGTGCATTTCTGAGTAGGTATTCTCCTTATGCCAAGTATTCTTTGATGTCATGTAACCATGGATTTCCATCACTTTCCTCTTCAACATGAGCACAATAAGCTAGTTGCTTATGAATTCCTATTGGGATAGGGTCGATAAAATTCTTGTCTGGGTGTTGTATCATGGAAGATAGAGTGGCCAATGCATCTGCGAACTCATTCTAAATCCTTGGAACATGTTTGAATTCTATCTTCGTGAACCTCTTGATCAGATCTTGCACACAATACATATATAGTAATATCTTAGTGTTCTTAGTGTCCCACTCTCCTGAAACCTGATGTACCAAGAGATCGGAATCTCCTATCACTAGCAACTCTTGAACGTTCATGTCAATGGCCAACCTGAGTCCCAAGATGCAAGCCTCATATTCTGCCAAATTATTGGTACATGGAAACCTGAGTTTTGCTGATACCGGATAGTGTTGGCCGGTTTCTGATACTAAGACAGCTCCAATACCTACTCCTTTGAAGTTCGCGGCTCCGTCGAAGAACATCCTCCAACCATCATATGCTTGAGTGATGTATTTTCCCACAAATGATACTTCCTCGTCGGGAAAATATGTTTTCAACGGTTTGTATTCTCCGTCTACAGGATTTTCTGCCAAATGATCTGCCAATGCTTGCCCTTTGACTGCCTTCTGAGTTACATAGATAATGTCGAACTCACTCAGCAATATTTACCATTTCGCCAACTTTCTGGTAGGCATGGGTTTTTGGAAGATGTATTTCAACGGGTCCATTCTTGATATGAGATATGTGGTATAAGCACAGAAGTAGTGCCTCAACTTTTGAGCTATCCATGTCAAAGCGCAGTAGGTGTGCTCCAGCAAAGAGTACCTTGCTTCATAGGTTGTGAATGTTTTACTCAGATAATATATGGCATGTTCCTTTCTTTCCGTCTCATCGTGTTGACCCAGAACACAACTAAAAGCCCCATCTAGTACGGACAAATAAAGCAGCAAAGGTCTCCCTAGTTCCGGTAGGACCGGAANAATTCTGCCCCAGTTTTCTGATCATGGAAAAATGAAGATTTTATTAAGATGTGACCGAACCCACAGGGCTGCCTACGTATCCCCTCAGTTACATCAAATGAAGAAATGTAAACAATCCTAAACATAATATCTCTTGACTGCGTCTGAGTTGATAGGTTTTGGCCAAATTTCTCCGTCCATTTCTACAAGTATAAGTGCCCCTCCTGTTAGTACTCAATGAACCATGTAGGGACCTTGCCAATTAGGTGAAAACTTCCCTTTAGCTTCATCTTGATGCGGGAAAATTCGCTTCAGCACTAATTGCCCCTATGTGAATTGCCTTGGTCTGACCTTTTTGTTGAAAGCTCTTGCCATTCTATTTTGGTAGAGTTGACCGTGACATACTGCACTCATTATTTTTCTATCAGTGAGGGCCAGTTGCTCATATCGGCTTTGTAACCATTCTGCGTCGCTGAGCTCGGCTTCTTGTATGATTCTCAGAGAAGGGATTTCTACTTCGGCAGGGATAATTGCTTCAGTACCGTAAACCAATAAATAAGGAGTTGCCCCAGTTGATGTGCGAACCGTGGTACGATATCCAAGAAAAGCAAACAATAGCTTTTCGTGCCATTGTTTGTATTTATCTACCATCTTCCTCAATATCTTCTTGATGTTTTTGTTGGCGGCTTCTATAGCTCCATTCATTTGCGACCTTTATGTNCTATATGCTGTGGAATTCTTATGCTTGATCTTGAAAGTTTAACATATAGCCTTCATTAAATCACTGGTAAGATTGACGGCGTTGTCGGTGATGATTGACTCTGGAACCCCGAATCGGCAAATAATGTGATCCCGAACAAAGTCTGCGACGACCTTCTTGGTTACAACTTTGTAATATGCAAATTCAACCCATTTTGTGAAATAGTCTATAGCCACTAGAATAAATCTATGCCCATTTGAAGCAGCGAGTTTGATTGAACTGATGACATCCATACCCCAAGCGGAGAAAGGCCGTGGTGCACTTGTTGCATTGAGTTTATTGGGTGGCACTCGTATCATGTCAGCATGTATCTAGCATAGGTGACACTTCTGGACATACCTGATGTAGTCTGTCTCCATGGTCATCCAGAAATACCCTGCTCTTAGTACTTTCTTGGCTAAGATAAAACCATTCATGTGCGGCCCACAAGTTCCGACATGTATTTCCTCGAGCAATCTGGATGCTTCCTTGGCATCGAAACACCGTAATAACCCCAGGTTAGGAGTCCTTCTGTACACAATCCCTCTGCTTTGAAAGAAGTGGTTTGCTAACCTTCAGAGTGTGCATTTCTGAGTAGGTATTCTCCTTATGCCAAGTATTCTTTGATGTCATGTAACCATGGATTTCCATCACTTTCCTCTTCAACATGAGCACAATAATCTAGTTGCTTATGAATTCCTATTGGGATAGGGTCGATAAAATTCTTGTCTGGGTGTTGTATCATGGAAGATAGAGTGGCCATTGCATCTGCGAACTCATTCTAAATCCTTGGAACATGTTTGAATTCTATCTTCGTGAACCTCTTGATCAGATCTTGCACACAATACATATATAGTAATATCTTAGTGTTCTTAGTGTCCCACTCTCCTGAAACCTGATGTACCAAGAGATCGGAATCTCCTATCACTAGCAACTCTTGAACGTTCATGTCAATGGCCAACCTGAGTCCCAAGATGCAAGCCTCATATTCTGCCAAATTATTGGTACATGGAAACCTGAGTTTTGCTGATACCGGATAGTGTTGGCTGGTTTCTGATACTAAGACAGCTCCAATACCTACTCCTTTGAAGTTCGCGGCTCCGTCGAAGAACATCCTCCAACCATCATATGCTTGAGTGATGTATTTTCCCACAAATGATACTTCCTCGTCGGGAAAATATGTTTTCAACGGTTTGTATTCTCCGTCTACAGGATTTTCTGCCAAATGATCTGCCAATGCTTGCCCTTTGACTGCCTTCTGAGTTACATAGATAATGTCGAACTCACTCAGCAATATTTACCATTTCGCCAACTTTCTGGTAGGCATGGGTTTTTGGAAGATGTATTTCAACGGGTCCATTCTTGATATGAGATATGTGGTATAAGCACAGAAGTAGTGCCTCAACTTTTGAGCTATCCATGTCAAAGCGCAGTAGGTGTGCTCCAGCAAAGAGTACCTTGCTTCATAGGTTGTGAATGTTTTACTCAGATAATATATGGCATGTTCCTTTCTTTCCGTCTCATCGTGTTGACCCAGAACACAACTAAAAGCCCCATCTAGTACGGACAAATAAAGCAGCAAAGGTCTCCCTAGTTCCGGTAGGACCGGAACATGTGGTTTAGATAAATACTCCTTGATTTTATCGAAGGCATTTTGGCATTCTTCAGTCCAGCTCGTTGCGGCATATTTCTTCAACATTTTGAAAATCGGTTCACAGATCATAATTGATTGTGCTATGAAATGGCTGATATAGTTGAGACGCCCTAAGAAACTCATCACATATTTCTTGTTATTTGGAGGTGGCAAGTCCTGGATAGCTTTGACATTTGACGGGTCCAATTCAATCCCTCGGCGGCTAACGATGAATCCTAGCAATTTTCCGGAAGGAACTCCGAAGGCACACTTTGCAGGATTCAGTTTTAGATTGTAACTTGGAAGCCGATTAAAGAATTTTCTCAAGTCTGCTATATGATTTGTGCTTCTCCTAGATTTGATGATGACGTCATCCACGTACACCTCTATTTCCCTGTGTATCATATCGTGGAAAATGGTTGTCATGGCTCTCATGTAAGTGGCTCCAGCATTCTTTAGGCCAAACGACATCATTTTATAGCAGTACGTCCCCCATGGTGTGATAAAGGATGTCTTTTCGGCATCCTCTTCATCAATCCAGATCTAATGATACCACGCGAAGCAATCCACAAATGATTGGAGTTCATGCTTGGCACAGTTGTCGATTAGTATGTGTATATTGGGAAACGGGAAATCATCTTTGGGACTTGTTCTTTTTAGATCCCGATAATCGATACATACTCCGACCTTCCCATCCTTCTTCGGAACCGGCACAATGTTGGGTGACCAAGTCGGATATTCAACCACTCTGAGAACTTTGGCTTTGATTATCTTAGTGACTTCCTCTTTTATCTTCAAAATCATATCTGGCTTGAATTTTATGAGCTTCTGTTTCACTGGTGGACACATTGGATCGGTGGGTAACTTGTGAGCCACTATGGATGTGCTCAGACCAGTCATATCATCGTAAGACCATGGAAAGATGTCTTCATACTCCTTCAGGAACTAGATGTACTCTTCCTTCTCTGACGGTGATAGGTGAATGCTTATACAGGTTTCCTTGACTGTTTCAGAATCCCCTCAGTTAACCATCTTGGTCTCGTCCAAATTATACTTAGGCTTGTTTTAAAATTTTCCACTTCTCTGACAATTTCCTCAGGTATTACATCCTCTTCCAGTTCCTCTGAATCACTATCCTTACGTTGCGTTGTCTCATTACATGTCACAGTCGTAGGTTCATCGGGATAGGTAATAATAATGTTGTAGAGAAAAAATGTAAAGAATAAGAATAAATACTAAAAATAACAATGCATTAAATAAATCTTGAAAACGTCAAACAAGTACGGCTCGATGACTCGAGCAATTATTTCAAAACAAAATACGTTCAGAACTAAATACATAAAATGTCTTAGATGCTCATAAAATTGCTTTAAATAATAATTGATGCTAATTGCGAGGCTACCCAGGAACTCAATGGGCCCGGCATGGTGCATCAGTCCAGTTCTTGAGAATAGCTCCTTTCTNTTTTGTTGAAAGCTCTTGCCATTCTATTTTGGTAGAGTTGACCGTGACATACTGCACTCATTATTTTTCTATCAGTGAGGGCCAGTTGCTCATATCGGCTTTGTAACCATTCTGCGTCGCTGAGCTCGGCTTCTTGTATGATTCTCAGAGAAGGGATTTCTACTTCGGCAGGGATAATTGCTTCAGTACCGTAAACCAATAAATAAGGAGTTGCCCCAGTTGATGTGCGAACCGTGGTACGATATCCAAGCAAAGCAAACAATAGCTTTTCGTGCCATTGTTTGTATTTATCTACCATCTTCCTCAATATCTTCTTGATGTTTTTGTTGGCGGCTTCTATAGCTCCATTCATTTGCGACCTATATGCTGTGGAATTCTTATGCTTGATCTTGAAAGTTTAACATATAGCCTTCATTAAATCACTGGTAAGATTGACGGCGTTGTCGGTGATGATTGACTCTGGAACCCCGAATCGGCAAATAATGTGATCCCGAACAAAGTCTGCGACGACCTTCTTGGTTACAACTTTGTAATATGCAAATTCAACCCATTTTGTGAAATAGTCTATAGCCACTAGAATAAATCTATGCCCATTTGAAGCAGCGAGTTTGATTGAACTGATGACATCCATACCCCAAGCGGAGAAAGGCCGTGGTGCACTTGTTGCATTGAGTTTATTGGGTGGCACTCGTATCATGTCAGCATGTATCTAGCATAGGTGACACTTCTGGACATACCTGATGTAGTCTGTCTCCATGGTCATCCAGAAATACCCTGCTCTTAGTACTTTCTTGGCTAAGATAAAACCATTCATGTGCGGCCCACAAGTTCCGACATGTATTTCCTCGAGCAATCTGGATGCTTCCTTGGCATCGAAACACCGTAATAACCCCAGGTTAGGAGTCCTTCTGTACACAATCCCTCTGCTTTGAAAGAAGTGGTTTGCTAACCTTCAGAGTGTGCATTTCTGAGTAGGTATTCTCCTTATGCCAAGTATTCTTTGATGTCATGTAACCATGGATTTCCATCACTTTCCTCTTCAACATGAGCACAATAATCTAGTTGCTTATGAATTCCTATTGGGATAGGGTCGATAAAATTCTTGTCTGGGTGTTGTATCATGGAAGATAGAGTGGCCATTGCATCTGCGAACTCATTCTAAATCCTTGGAACATGTTTGAATTCTATCTTCGTGAACCTCTTGATCAGATCTTGCACACAATACATATATAGTAATATCTTAGTGTTCTTAGTGTCCCACTCTCCTGAAACCTGATGTACCAAGAGATCGGAATCTCCTATCACTAGCAACTCTTGAACGTTCATGTCAATGGCCAACCTGAGTCCCAAGATGCAAGCCTCATATTCTGCCAAATTATTGGTACATGGAAACCTGAGTTTTGCTGATACCGGATAGTGTTGGCCGGTTTCTGATACTAAGACAGCTCCAATACCTACTCCTTTGAAGTTCGCGGCTCCGTCGAAGAACATCCTCCAACCATCATATGCTTGAGTGATGTATTTTCCCACAAATGATACTTCCTCGTCGGGAAAATATGTTTTCAACGGTTTGTATTCTCCGTCTACAGGATTTTCTGCCAAATGATCTGTCAATGCTTGCCCTTTGACTGCCTTCTGAGTTACATAGATAATGTCGAACTCACTCAGCAATATTTACCATTTCGCCAACTTTCTGGTAGGCATGGGTTTTTGGAAGATGTATTTCAACGGGTCCATTCTTGATATGAGATATGTGGTATAAGCACAGAAGTAGTGCCTCAACTTTTGAGCTATCCATGTCAAAGCGCAGTAGGTGTGCTCCAGCAAAGAGTACCTTGCTTCATAGGTTGTGAATGTTTTACTCAGATAATATATGGCATGTTCCTTTCTTTCCGTCTCATCGTGTTGACCCAGAACACAACTAAAAGCCCCATCTAGTACGGACAAATAAAGCAGCAAAGGTCTCCCTAGTTCCGGTAGGACCGGAACATGTGGTTTAGATAAATACTCCTTGATTTTATCGAAGGCATTTTGGCATTCTTCAGTCCAGCTCGTTGCGGCATATTTCTTCAACATTTTGAAAATCGGTTCACAGATCATAATTGATTGTGCTATGAAATGGCTGATATAGTTGAGACGCCCTAAGAAACTCATCACATATTTCTTGTTATTTGGAGGTGGCAAGTCCTGGATAGCTTTGACATTTGACGGGTCCAATTCAATCCCTCGGCGGCTAACGATGAATCCTAGCAATTTTCCGGAAGGAACTCCGAAGGCACACTTTGCAGGATTCAGTTTTAGATTGTACCTTGGAAGCCGATTAAAGAATTTTCTCGAGTCTGCTATATGATTTGTGCTTCTCCTAGATTTGATGATGACTTCATCCACGTACACCTCTATTTCCCTGTGTATCATGTCATGGAAAATGGTTTTCATGGCTCTCATGTAAGTGGCTCCAGCATTCTTTAGGCCAAACGACATCATTTTATAGCAGTACGTCCCCCATGGTGTGATAAAGGATGTCTTTTCGGCATCCTCTTCATCAATCCAGATCTAATGATACCACGCGAAGCAATCCACAAATGATTGGAGTTCATGCTTGGCACAGTTGTCGATTAGTATGTGTATATTGGGAAACGGGAAATCATCTTTGGGACTTGTTCTTTTTAGATCCCGATAATCGATACATACTCCGACCTTCCCATCCTTCTTCGGAACCGGCACAATGTTGGGTGACCAAGTCGGATATTCAACCACTCTGAGAACTTTGGCTTTGATTATCTTAGTGACTTCCTCTTTTATCTTCAAAATCATATCTGGCTTGAATTTTATGAGCTTCTGTTTCACTGGTGGACACATTGGATCGGTGGGTAACTTGTGAGCCACTATGGATGTGCTCAGACCAGTCATATCATCGTAAGACCATGGAAAGATGTCTTCATACTCCTTCAGGAACTAGATGTACTCTTCCTTCTCTGACGGTGATAGGTGAATGCTTATACAGGTTTCCTTGACTGTTTCAGAATCCCCTCAGTTAACCATCTTGGTCTCGTCCAAATTATACTTAGGCTTGTTTTAAAATTTTCCACTTCTCTGACAATTTCCTCAGGTATTACATCCTCTTCCAGTTCCTCTGAATCACTATCCTTACGTTGCGTTGTCTCATTACATGTCACAGTCGTAGGTTCATCGGGATAGGTAATAATAATGTTGTAGAGAAAAAATGTAAAGAATAAGAATAAATACTAAAAATAACAATGCATTAAATAAATCTTGAAAACGTCAAACAAGTACGGCTCGATGACTCGAGCAATTATTTCAAAACAAAATACGTTCAGAACTAAATACATAAAATGTCTTAGATGCTCATAAAATTGCTTTAAAAAATAATTGATGCTAATTGCGAGGCTACCCAGGAACTCAATGGGCCCGGCATGGTGCATCAGTCCAGTTCTTGAGAATAGCTCCTTTCTCCATGGTCTGAATAGTAAGGCCTTCCTCCTCCTACTCTTCCTCAACTATCACACTGCAATCCATGGCTTCATCATCCAGAAATAGCTTCCTTATGCCAGCTAGAGCTTTATCTTCTCCAGACACCCATATCATGTCGGCTTGATGAAATGTCTGGTGTAAATGTGGTGCCGGTTGTTCCAGCGGATAATAAGGACCACGCCATGACGGTGACCAATCCTGATACTCTTACCAAGTGTATTCATACC